>OLKM01001901.1:57934-69953 GCA_900291075.1 Melanogrammus aeglefinus
CTTTTTTCTTTTCTGCTGCTACATCTTAAGGACACCATGACATGAATATACTCGTTTTTCCACCTAGCCTTGTTAGAACCTTGATCAATCCGGTGAATCATGTACACACACACACACCCACCTACCCAACTAAGTTTACCAAAAGAATAAATTAAAATAGTGAGGCGCCAATTTCGCCTGGTTCTCATTGGCGATTTCAAAGAATATAATCAAAGCACGTATCAGATTTTCCCGCCTGATGAGTGCATGAGGGTAAAACAGCTTATTTTGTCAACTCACGTGATCCTGAAGGATCACGTGAGATTTCCTTGACGTTTGATTCCACGAGTGATACCCATTTTGCATTGAGAATACATTGCTCTACATGGAGAATTGTAAGCTAAAGATATCTTCTGAACCCCCCTTCCTAATATTTAATAGGCAGCAGCATTCTCATAACAGTGTGTATTACTTGCCGTTTCATTGACCCTTGACCTTGAGGATGAGCTGAACCCATCAATATAAATATATATATATATGGTTTATACATTACATGCACAGGGTTTGTGTGGGTGTGTGGATGGGTGTATATGCCATATACCGTTTTTATACTTATTATGGCCCTAAACATTACACTGCACACGGACACCCGTTGTTAAAGTCAGCCTAGCAACCAGCAGAGTGACAACATGAAGGTCTACGACCCTGTGTGTGTGTGTGTGTGTGTGTGTGTGTGTGTGTGTGTGTGTGTGTGTGTGTGTGTGTGTGTGTGTGTGTGTGTGTGTGTGTGTACGTGTTCATGTATAAACCCATGCTTTACTGTTTGGTACCACATGATGGACGACCTCAGACACATTAAATAGATCTTCATCGCCTCCATCTGTCACTGCCGGCAGATACATAAATGTGTTGTGACATTCCCTCGGAACAATATCATCATCGTTGAAAAGCAGCCATTCATTAAGTGTGGTTTCTAATGACGACTGTCCGTCCAATATGGACTCCAAAAAACACTTCCCCTACCGTCGATCGATACCAGATTGCATCATAACTGGAGCGAGTAATGTATTTGTGGGGGATCTTTGGCTAGCAGGAATAATTCATGTTGCCGTTAATTAATTATGCATTAAAGCCCCACAGACTGTTAGTAATTAACAGCCTAAATCAGACACTGTGACTCATCTAATTATAAACTGCTATAAGTTTGTTAACATATTAACCCGTATTAATTACATATTGATTACCACCTTTTTCAGGGCCGGTTGTTTCTTAACTAATGCAGAAGCATGCAGAGCCGAAACACATCGGGGGGGAAGAGTTTGCCGAATCCCATGAAGACTTTGCAACAGCAACATGCTAATGTCACTGTGAATAAACATTTCCCTTCGCTTTTTTTTTTGCCACGTGAAAATATGCGGCTTGGCGGTAATTGCCTTGTTTGATACTAAAAGAGAGATCCAAAGCAATCACGGAGGCGGCAGACAAACCCAATTATAAAAGCAATCGGAAAAAGCTTTATTTTTTTCGGGAGACATCTGTATGAAAGGCTGGGGGATTTCAGGATCAGCGGGGTGGGAGGCAGGAGGAGGGAGGGGGGGGGGGGGGTAGGAGGGAGAGGGTGGTGGCAGATTACGCCCCACTGTTTGGTGCATCAAACAAACAGGGGGGGAAAGGTTTCCATCAAGAGAGACCCTGGAACAAGACGTCATAGTGGTCGAGGCGGTGGATTAGCACGGCGACGGCTTTCGAGAGTCGCGATCAGATGGGCAGGAAGCACAAAAGTGTTTTTTTCGCTTGTTGACGGAAAAAAAACAAAAAAAAACATGACATCATCACAAACGTGACAGGGGTGATTCAAGTCCACGGCGATATGTGGACCACGCCGTGGACTTGAAAGAGGAAGGAATGAAGTGTTGTTCGCCTATTGACAAAGATAACCACCGCATCTCAGCTTATCTTTAAGCCGAGATCGCCCGTCCATCCGTCGGTGGACGGGCGAAAGGGAAGCGGAAGTGAAACCGGAGGTCACACACACGCACCCACACTCCCACTCCCACTCCCACTCACACACACACACACACACACGACACACACACGCATCCACACACCACACTCCCACACACACACACACACACACACACACACACACACACACACTATCACAAGTTTCTTAAAAGGGGACATCTCCCCCTGCAGGACAAGAGGACTATCTGAACATCTTTCTCATTTCTCATTGGTTAAACCTTTCTGAAAGCAATTCTGAGCTCCGTCGGCCCATGTCTCCCCAGGGAGTGATGCGGACATATCTGCCGTTGTGCTAGCGATGGTCCAGACAGCTGGTCAGCCACTGCTTTCCCCTGCCTATCTGTTGCCACTTTTCTCTCTGAGATCTGCTCATGACAATGGTGGCCAGTTGCAAAAATTGACTGGACTGGAAATAACCATGAACACACACACACATGCACACATGACAGACAGAGAAACACACTATCAACACACACATGCCTGAAAGCATCCATTCTGCCAACTTGTATATGCAGGCATCACTAAGCATCCTGATTGTTCTGTACAAACAAGTACAGAAGTCCTGCTGTTCCTATGATCGCTTCAGAACAAACACAGAAGAGATGAAACAAACACACATGCACACTGTCACACCAAACCACATTAGCACACTTCAGAACAAACTCCTAAGAGTTAAAAAACGAACACACAGTCACATTGTCACACAACGCACATGAACAAACTCACACACACACAAACACACACACTCAGCCTTATTTGGGGGTAACGGGGTGTAAATAGAAGAACTTCATGTGTATGTGTGTGTTTATCTATGTGTGTATGTTTACTTGGGAATGTGTGTGTGTGTGTGTGTGTGTGTGTGTGTGTGTGTGTGTGTGTGTGTGTGTGTGTGTGTGTGTGTGTGTGTGTGTGTGTGTGTGTGTGTGTGTGTGTGTGTGTGTGTGTGTGTGTTTAGTGTGTGTGTGTGCGCATTAGAGATTCGCCCAGCAGGGAAAAAAAAAAAAGCGTCTCATTTATTCCCCTCTCTCCGTGGCATCGCTCCATCCCACTGTCAGCCTGCCTGGGTCCCAGTGGTGTGTGACACGCTGCCTGCCAGCCAGGGCCGTCGCAGCCAGTTAAACGGACACGGATGTCACATCCCCCATGATCACACTGACGTTGTCAACCTGCCACACCTTTAACAAGACACCCATAACACAGTCTCTCAGCGCTGCCTCACAGGGAGGGCCACGGAGAGGCTGGGGACCTCGGCGTGTTCGCCAAGGCATACATGTGTCAATCAAACCGAAACCAAAAAAAAAGACGTAAAACGCACACACACGCACAAAAGTGAACCGACTCTACCTGGAGCACCTCGAGGCATCTCTGGTCTGGAGCCCGTGTTTCTTATTGACTTAGAGCTTCGTTACACACATGCACACACGCACACGCGCACACACACACACACACACACACTAACAGGGCGATTGGGTAATCTCTCCGGGCAACACTACAAACTCTGACTACAAACAAGCTGCCTGTCACCCCGGCCGTTGTTATAAAGTGCGGACGGAAGTGGATACCGGAGATTTGACTGCCAGTTGGCACGTCGTTTTATTGTTAGCTTACAGTGGACTTTTTTAGGAAAAAAGAAGGCTTGTATGGCTGTTTACTGTTTGGGAAGCCGCACGTCCTCCCGTGAAATACGGAGCGTAGTGGTGTGAGTGCAGTTGGAAGCGCTCTGCAGAACGGCACACAGAGTTTGGAAGTCGAAGCTTACTTTCTGGTGAGTGGCCTGGGAGCCTCTTCCCTCGGAGCAACCCAGGAAAGCACTGTTTTATAACTCTATCCGTCTATCTGCCGGCAAATCATTGGCGCTTGGACGGCTGTTGGACGCCCCGGACGCCGGTCTACGAAAGCCAGAGCAGACGTTGTTTCTTTTCTTTCTCTTAGTTCACTGAAATCCCACCAGTGCCTCAAGTAAATTCTTCATATCGCCAGCACTTAGCGATCCATATCTCTTCATAAGCTATTGTTCCTTCTCTAATTACCACGGAGGGTGCAGAGGGGAAAATGAGCGGTGGTAAAATTTTTTTAAAAAAAAGACACAAAAAAGAGAAAAGGAAAAGCAAAGCCCTTATGGAATCATGCTATTTTGCATTATCACAGGGTAGGCTGCTGTGTGATTAATTCATGTGTGTATCATTAATGCAAGAATGTCCAGGGGCAAAGACAAAGGCTCAGTCAATGTGAAATGCAAAACAGAAGGAGGCGGATAGAGTGCACAAGGATAGTCATACACAGAAACACACTCTCTCACACACACACACACACACACACACACACACACACACACACACACACACTGGAGAGCAAGCTCAGACGCACACAGACAAGCTTGCACTTACACGCAAGCTTACATGCACACGAATCTCATGGCGGCATGTAGACAAACTCACCGACCACACAAGCACTTGCGCACAGGTAAGCACGCACACACACGCACACATAACAAAAACTACACACACGCGCAGCACGCATACACGCGCACGCACAAGGACTAGGAGGTGAAATGCATTGTCAGAATATCACATGCCCTTCCGCGCGCTCAGCAGCGCTCCATTTAAACCAACAGCGACAATGATAGCTGACCCTCCGCGGCAGCAGGTGGCTACAGGGCCATTTTAATATGGAGATGAGTTGAGGGACTGTCACGGCTTCACCGGGATTCGGACACAAAAACACATTGCTCTCACTCACACGCCACGGCTATCTCTCTTGGTAAACGTGCTCCTCCTTGGCCTCCTCTCTATCTGCCCTCTATTTCTCCCTCTCTCGTCCGAGTGTGTGCTCCTCCTCTACCTCCCTCTCCCGCCGCAACCTATTCTGTCCTCCAATCTCTCCCTTTCTCTCCCTTTTTTCTTCATTCTGCTTCAGCCTCCCATCCTCTTTCTTTATTTATTACCAAGGGAGGAGGGCGGGGGGGGGGGGGGGGGGAAGGCGGGCAGCGATATCTCAGTGAACACACACACACTCTCAATGCTGTGCAAGCCAAATGCGCCAAAAGTCCTGTATTTCATATTCCTCTCTGGTATGAACGTGTCCTATATTCCTTCAAGCCCACTAGGCTTTTCCCTGGAAGAGAGAGAGAGAGAGGGGTGTGTCTGTGCCTGATCGCACAGACCCAACCACACAGCCCCGGGATTAAACCCAGTCTGGAGAACAGCAGAACCCGGTGTTCAGGCGCCGGAGTCGTGATTCCAACAGTCCCAGTGCAGATCATTCGCCGACTCCGGCAGTGGCAGCATGGCACCCATCCCAGAAGAGAGTCTGGAGTGGGTGGCGTGGGGCGTGGGGGAGGGAGGGGGGGGGAAGGGGAAAGGAGGGGGTGGGGGTTGATGATGTGGGCCGTAGTTTTACGACGAGAACCATCATTGTTCCGACCGCTATTGGACGGTGGACCCCGACGTTAAGATCAATCCAAATCCTTGGGGGGGGACGTGCTCCTATATGCGGACCTGGCGTTGCTCCTGCCCATTGTGGGGACACATTCAGGGGGCTAAGCTCCCTTTGTGCGGTTCGACCGGCAGCAGAGGCAGATAACGTGCGGCCCCCCGACGTGTTGGCCAGCCTCTCCCTGGTTCGGTGTCTCTAGCCCGGAACAGCGGCGATGTGGCATCTCCACCGCCGGCCGTGTCTGTTGAGCTTACAGGCTGCTCAACATGCTAATAACCATGAAATGGTTTAAACAGTCCACCGTGCCCGGACACACTATCTCCTCCCTCTCTCTCGCTCCATCTCTCTCTCGCTCCATCCCTCTCTCTCTCTCTCTCTCTCGCTCCATCCCTCTCTCCTTCTCTCTCTCTCTCCCTCTCTCGCTCTCTCCCTCTCTCACTAGCTAACCTCACAGCAGTGGGGATGAGCACGATGGGCATCAGGCTGTGTGTGTGATGGTGTGATCGAGAGAGCAAGAGAGGAAAGGGGAGAGAGGGAAAGAGAGAGAGTGAGAGGGAGGGAGGAAGAGAAAGAAAGAGAGAGAGAGCGAGGGAGGGAGAGAGCGAGAGAGAGAGAGAGAGCAAGGGAGGGAGAGAGCGAGAGAGCGAGAGAGCGAGAGCGAGAGAGAAGATAGATGGAGAGAGAGAGAGAGAGGAGGGAGGGAGAGAGCGAGAGAGCATGAGAGAGAGAGGGATATAAGATAGATGGAGGGAGAGAGAGACGGAGGGAGAGAGCGAGAGTGGCGGAAAAGAAGACGGAGTCAAAAGGAAGATATTTCGTGGCAGTGTGTCAGCTTGTGATAAGGGCATTAGTCTGCCCCCTGTGGGTCAGAGAAAGAGAGTGACGCTGCAAGCACACTCACGCAAACACACCCACAAACACACACAGCCACACACACATATTATGGAAAACGAAGACTCACACAAGCACATAAAATACACAGACACACACTCCCTCTATAGATGTCGGATTTGCTGTCTGGGTGTAGTTCACAAACACCAGATAAGCCCAGTCGGAGGTAAAAAAAACAAAAACGCCATCACCCAAACTTCCACCATGGTGTCACTCAGTTAACTCCAGCTTCTGTAGGAATGTACTCATATGCACACACACACACACACACACACACACACACACACACA
This sequence comes from Melanogrammus aeglefinus, assembly GCA_900291075.1. NCBI lineage: Eukaryota > Metazoa > Chordata > Actinopteri > Gadiformes > Gadidae > Melanogrammus > Melanogrammus aeglefinus. Next base: position 64,555 of record OLKM01001901.1, read on the forward strand.
CACACACACACACACACACACACACACACACACACACACACACACACACACACACACACACACACACACACACACACACACACAAAGGAAGAAAGGGAGAAGGAGAGAAAGGCGCGAGCAGAAGGAAACAACGGCACAAACAAACAATAGAAAAAAACAACAACATGCCTATTCCTCCAACAACAAGCTGGTTCCTCCAAGTGTTGGAATAAACCCTTGGTGTTGTCGAGCAGAAGGGTGGAGGAGGAGGAATGGGTGGGGGTACGTTGCGGCGGGGGGGGGGGGGGGGGGTGGGGGTGGGGGTCCAAACACATGCGGGCCAAGGCGGCCATGGACCCCCTGGGACGGACGCCTCTTTCATGTCAGACAAGGGGATTCCTCCTAAATGGAGCAAGGTCTTTTATTTACTAAGCTAATTGACTGTGGAAACAGTGTTGTGCGCCAGGCGCTTAACAATGCCCCAGATCTCTTATTCACCGTTGGAACGCTTGAAGGGCACTCAGTTGTAATCCTATGGAGGGGACTATGGGGCAGAACGACGCCCGACACACCATTATAGATTACTCCTTCAGCGGTGTTGTGTTTACACCCGCTGCGTTGAAAAAACATGGCGGAGATGGCAAGGCAAGTCGCAAACGCCGCCCAGAGAGAGAGAGCGGTGTGCGCTGCATAGGGAACACAGGCACGCAGCCAGGCTTGGATACACACACACACACACACACACACACACACACGCACACACACAAACACACACACGCACGCGCACACACGCACGCGCACACACATGCGAACAATACACACAGCACAGAGACGAGACTTGATGGTTCACCGAAAGGACCGAATCAATTGGGGGGATGGAAAAAAAAAAAAAAGAGAACTGAAAGAAAAGGAAGGACGACAGAGAAACATAGAGGAGGGAGAAGAGTGAAAAGTCAGTAATTTGGACCACGCAGCGAACCAGAGGACAGAGACCAGATCAATGGGTGAAAAAATCACAGGACTGCGGCTTCAAATAGAAGACTGATAGACACACTGTGATGGCACACAGCTCATTACCATCCCAACACTAAGGGTTGTGGGGGTGGCGGGTGGATGGCGGTCTGTCCTGGCTGGATAGAAGGGTTCCAGCAGGGCTCTCTTGAGCATTCTTCAGAGAGCTGGTTAGCTGGAGCAACAATGAGCGCTGGTGAAGGCATGCGGCGCTGCCATCGGCAGACACGGCACCCATACAAATGCCTGACCCGAGTCGCTCGCGCGGGGGGGAGAGAGAGAGAGAGAGAGAAGAGAGAGAGGGGAGAGAGAGAGAGAGAGAGAGAGAGAGAGAGAGAGAGAGAGAGAGAGAGAGAGAGAGAGAGAGAGAGAGAGAGAGAGAGAGAGAGAGAGAGAGAGAGAGAGAGAGAGAGAGAGAGAGAGAGAGAGAGAGAGAGAGAGAGAGAGAGAGAGAGAGAGAGAGAGAGAGAGAGAGAGCGCTATCGAGAGTGCAAGGGAGATGGGAGAGAAAGAGAGAGGTAGAGAGAGAGAGTCTAGGGACAGCATCTTCAATTAGTGCGTGAAGGCTACGCTTAAGGAATGTACCAAGGTATGAAGGGCAAAGTAAGAGAGCGAACATTCGTTTCATTTGTCAAAAATTTGACAGGGTTAGAAGCAAAGAAATAATAAAAAAAAAAAGAGCTAAATTATTATGTGAATTATTGTTCTTCGCCTCGTTCCTCTTGTCGGTGTTGTAAACCATCTATTATGCAGCGGTTTGTTCTGGCATTTTGGTTGGCCGCCTAATTAAGCAGTGTTGAAATTACAGGGTCTGGGTATGGCCTGGCAATGGAGACGTGGCGTCACGGCGGTGAGAGTATAGACTGCGAGGTGTGTATCGATCGCTGAGGGGGCACTGCCTTTGGATTCACATTCACCACCGTCGGGGCTGACTGACAGGGCTGGCCGAGGAGGTCTGTGGGTGTAGATTGAGTGACAGTCCCGAGGATACCTTTTGAGTGTGGGCCGGGTAGGATTGAAGGTGCCAGGTGTGTGGGTTTGATTGGAGAAGGGAATTTGACAGAATGCATATTCCCCCGCCCCCCCCCCCCCCCCAGTCGCCTCTTTTCCCTTAGAGACACAGCTGTTTTTTTCCCTTTTTTTTTCCCCACTCATGTATCTAATCAAGATCTCATCTGTTTGGCGTATTCAAACCTAACATAGCGCCTTTCATTGAATACCCTTAACCTCTGATCAGCAGTGTGGATGGGATGTTAAGCATCGGTTTCCCCCACCTGCTATAGTCATGCTACAAGAGGAGGCTTGGGAATTGGAGATCCATGTCAAACTGCCATTCGTCTTCAATCTAGAGGTATGAGGAGAGCAGTATGACGGAATGAGCCAGAGGACACGGGTGAGCGATGGGGGCTGTGCAGACAAAAAAAGTTATGCAACTTTTGGAGTTTAATTGTTTCGCTCACTCCTTCCAAAACCTCCGCAAGCACCTGCCAATCACCCACGTCCAAAGCAGATGTTGAGTTTCAGCACCAGAGTTTGAGCATCAATCCTTCCATGACGCGAAAAACCGCAGCAGAAAAAAAACAACCTTTGGTCCCGTCGCAAACATAAACAGAGATTGAGCCATCGTGAGGCTTTTACCAGCCACAGCATTCGGGCTGTCAATTACCGAGCAGAAAGTTGCAGAGTTAAAGTGGCACAGTTACGGTTCGGTTAAGGTACGATAAGGGTTGAGGTTAGTGTCATGGTAGGTGTGAGATGATGTCAGGTAAAGTAAGGTAGACTGTTAGGCAAGAGGGTGAGGATTAGCGTCATGGTGAGACAAGGCTCCAACCTCGGGGATTGGTTGGAACAAGGATTAATGTAAGGTCAAGGTAATAGAATCAGGTATGGGTAAAGGAAAAAGTGAACGGTGCGGTGAGGGTAAGGATTAGCTAAAGAGTGACAGGGCGGTCCTACCTCTGGGGTTGCTGAGCGCCGCCTCAGTAGCCTTCCCTCCCTCCCCACAGTGGTTCTGGTCGAAGGGTAAGCACTGCTCCCCGGTGCCAGCCACCACCTCCAGGTTTCTGGCCGGGTCCTTGGGCTGGCCCAGGTTCCTAACCCGGTACACTCTGCGGCTGCTGGTGTCCGACACGTACAGGATGTCCCCCATGGGGTCCATGGCCAGGTAGTACTTATGAGCAGGGCTGGTGCTACGAGGGAAAGAGAGGGGTTGGGGTTTGGGGGGGGGGGGGGGGGACAAGAGGTGAGATATAGGGGGATTTGGACGAATCTGGGCACTTGTGGAGTGGCATCGTAGACGGATATGTCGATTAGAAACACAACTCTGTCTGTTTCAGTGCCTGCAGTGTACAGCGGTACAGCAGAGTTTCCTGTTTGTTTGGTTGCATCTCATGGTATATAATATGCAATTCAAATGAACATGAATTCCGTGGACAGTTGTCTTGGTGGTAATTAAATACACAACAACATGGTTCGTTGATGAAAGTCAAACTGTTGTCACCAGCGTTGCAGGTTTAATAAGGTTTGCCTCAGCCTTTCTTTGTTTGCCTATCATTCACATCATTAATTAGTTAATTGTGGAAAGTGTGTAGAAGGCATATATTAAGGCTACAATATTTTAGAAGTTAATGTATGTGTCAGTATAGTCAAACATGACATTCAACGTTTATGCTAAACAAAGCCATCTGCAAGCCGTCATGGAAACGGATGTGGACTGAATGGGTAAATAGTTCTGTGCATATTAAACTCTTAGTCAGTCCAATCTAATTGGTTTTCACTCTAAAGGATGATGATCTTAAGGAAAACATTTCCGAACCGAAATTCATGCAAAAATAATTTGCTTACATAATATTCATTAGACAAAGTTCAAATAGACTATTTTCCAACACACGCATCTTAAATCGCTTCCATTAATTTCTGTTGAAAAGCGGGACAAACAAAAACAACAACCACAATAACAAGGAGTGCACAGGGCCGTGCTGGGCATCTGTCACTCAAAAGCCAGTGCATTAAGCCCATAACTGTTTACACTATTTTGCACTGAACTGCCTATACATAATTTACGCCCGGTCCTCTGGGAGTTATTCGCCGAGGTCAAAATAATTCCTGCGCTTCTTGTTTCTGGTGATTCACCTCTTCCTTTTCTCTGTCTCATGTTTGTATTGGTTTACCCGACGTGTTCTACGCTGGATGTTGCATAACTGATTACCCATTTCTTCACCTGTCTACGGCTCAATCAGATGCTCAGGGCTGCGAACAGAGGGCCAGTCAGGAGACAGTAAACAAGCTACGATAATTAAGGAAAACAGCAGAAGTCCCAGCGCTGGAACCTCCTGTTCCAGTTGAATCGAGCAGACATCATCGGTGAGATAGGGAGACAGAGAGAGAGAGAGATAGTAGGAGAGGTGATGAATAGAGCGAGAGACAGCCAGAGAGAGAGAGACAGACAGAGAGAGCGCGAGCGAGCGAGCGAGCGAGAGGTGATGAATAGAGCGAGAGAGAGTTGATGAATAGAGAGAGAGAGAGACAGAGACAGAGACAGAGACAGAGAGAGAGAGAGAGAGAGAGAGAGAGAGAGAGAGAGAGAGAGAGAGAGAGAGACGAGAGAGAGAGAGAGAGAGAGAGAGAGAGACGAGAGACAGAGACAGAGAGAGAGAGAGAGAGAGAGAAAAGGGAGCGAGAGAGTGAGATGGAGGTATGATCAAACCTGACTTTCTATCAGCCTGCCTGGGCTCTTAGCCATTGTACAAAAGCCGGACTCGCTCACTTGTTTGCTTTATTCCCTCTCTCTCTCTCTCTCTCTCTCTCTCTCTCTCTCTCTGTAACTCCCGAAGTGAGAGAATAGACAATGGTATTTTATTTGGTTTCACGGTGAGTACACCACATATTGCCTCCCCGCGGAGACAGTCCTGGTTTGAAGCCCCACCGGCTGATGGGCTCTTTGCTGAGAAGAAAGTGGAGCAAAAAGCTTTGAAAAGCGAATAAGGATGAATAATTAATGCGTTTGACTTGGGGGATAACAACGGTATGGAATAACAGGGGGAAAATGCTACTACGCCGCTAACTATAACAATGCTACAGGACAGAATGAGGGACGGGAGTGGAATGATGGTATAGAGTGGTAGTGCTGGTTGGGTGGGAGGAGAGGGTAGGAGGAGAGAGGGGAATGGTGGCGAAAGAGAACAACAAGAAGAACCCCCAAGTCGGGCAGACGGCGGGTTTATAAATGCGCATCTCGAGGCACATTATCACGTTGGCACCGAGAAAAGGGACACGCGCACTAAAACATATAAAAGTAATAAACACCTTGTCAGGGTACCTTTGGTGCATGGTGTGAACCGCTGGTGTTTGCATGGGTGTTTGTGTGTTTGTCTGCCTGTGTGCCTCACACGGTAACCACACTCCATCCA
>OLKM01001901.1:80110-91059 GCA_900291075.1 Melanogrammus aeglefinus
CAGATTAGAGAAAGTGATCAAGCAGAAGCAGAAATCACTTAAGACAAATGTCAGAGCTCATTTTCTCCCCACAGTCATTTTTTTTATTTCAATTCGCTTTTCTTTTGTTGTGACATTTTGCATCATTGTATTCAACCGTAACCAGGGTGTTTACAGTGTTTTATCCGACAGGAAAATACAATGTTGTTTTTTTTAACAGACTTCCTTTCGCATGTGCCCCGTTTGTCCAAGTAGTACGCAACCCCATTATCCCATAATCAGACATGTCCCAGATGTGAGTTTTATGCAGCTGCCAATTCAACAGATAAATTGGGAAATGTCTAAATGTTTCAAATGCAATCAACACTAATGCAGTGGCTCTAATTGTTTTTTAATTAACTGCTAACAAGCTGGTGCCATAGCCATACTTATTTTTTATTATCTATAATGTGATATTTTCTGACTGTAATCATATGTCAATTTAGTAAATGTGGGGGTGTCGTAATTTAATCAAGACAAAATTAAAATCAAAATAGCCCTTGCATATGTTTGAGATGGCGGCACTTCACTCCGCAAGACAAATACTTGGGGAAAGCAAAGTTAGGAGGTAACTCTAAGCGCAGGCAATCCGAATGTATTATCTCTGATATCACCTTGGCTCATTGTCTCCGTTATGCGTCAGAGATTATTGGTCATGTTTTGTCTCGCCTGGTTGTTAAAAACGTTATCTTTACCTGTTTGGTTTTTATTTTAAAACGAGAAAATAATTTCCCAATGCATCAACCTTCACCCGAATTGCTTCCTGATAGTTGTCTAAGATAATAAACATTTATAAAACAGATATCTGCTCTCTACTTTATAAACAGACAGCTTTTCATTATAAGAATTAATTGGCCACCCATCTCAATCCATGCTAGCCCTGTGTTGCTTGGCAACCACGTTGCTTTCTTGAACTATATTGCTTGGCCAAATGCAATGATTTGATTGCCATACATCATCACACTTTATGTTTCTGTGTTTACGTAAAATTGTTTTAACATCATCACTAGCTGCTCAAAAATCACTGTAAACCATAGTCTCTCTTGGCCCATTGGTGTAAATATAGACTTAGTTATATGTATTGTGTGTGTGTGTGTGTGTGTGTGTGTGTGTGTGTGTGTGTGTGTGTGTGTGTGTGTGTGTGTGTGTGTGTGTGTGTGTGTGTGTGTGTGTGTGTGTGTGTGTGTGTGTGTGTGTGTGTGTGTGGCTTGAACATAGGCTTCACAATATAACTATTGTACTTGGGACCCATAATTGGGACACAGAATGGCCACCAACTATTTATTACAATAAGCATTACTTTCCAAAATACACCTTTCCTCTTTATTTATTCATTTTGATCATTAGTGTGTCCTAAAGACGGGGCGATAGTAGGGGCGAAGTTACTGTCAAAGCACATGCAGGGATGTTTCACTTTCATTACAACGACAATGACTTTTTTTCATCCTTTCTACTTATTGCCCCCCGGGGGGGGGCAATTTCTATATTTGTCTCGCACATATTTTGGTAATTGCCAACGAAGCTGACTTTGACTTTGACTTTGACGCGCTGCCTTGCTCAAGAGCACCGGCGGTTGTACCTGGAGCTCCGGTATGACCGGCCCCCGCTCAGCACAGGCCCCCGTGTACCGGGGCAGCGGGGACGGCAGCACCAGGGGGTACGGGCTCAGCCCCATCTTGACCTCGCAGCGGGTGGGCGTGGCCTCCTCCCGGGACATGGTCACCTGGTCCAGCACCAGGAAGTTGTTGTTGGGCGTCCAGATAGGGCGGGTCTGCGGCAGGAAGGGCGGCCGCTGGAACATCAGGGTCATGGACGCCGCGCCGGAGGTCAGCAGGTCGAAGCTGACATGGGAGGGGTAGTGGGCGGGCCGCTGGGAGATCAGTCGGGGTCAGATGGACGGGGGGGGGGGCGGGGGGGGGGGTCGGGGGGGCAGGAGGAGGAGGCGGACGGGGGAGGAGGAGGAGGACGGCTGGGGGGGGGAGGGGGAGACATGTGACTACGGCATAGACCTTTTGATAATCCACATACCATGTGTGGGAGCTCAGATCTCATCACATGTATGAGAACTGAGCTCTGAGAGAAACTCAAGGCAGACCAGGACTGAACCAACCCACCTCAACCCCACTGCCCCCCGATTTCTTCCTGTGAGTCCCTATTTCATCATCATCCTCATATTCATCCTCATCATCCTCAGCCACCACATCAGACATCAGTGTGTGTGTGTGTGCGTATGTGTGTAAGTTGTATGTGAACGTGTGTGTGCACACGCCCGTGTTTGTGTGTGTACGTGTGTGCGTGCGTGCGTGCGTGCGTGCGTGCACCGACCTGCCGTCCTGCCTGCTGATGGTGTAGCCATACTCAGGGTGCTGCAGGAAGCTGATATTCACGCCCACCAGAGGAGAGCCATCCTGGAGCACCACGTTGCCCCTGACGACCGCCACGCGGCTGGAGGGGGAGAGACACCGCCGGATTAGGGACGGAGGCGGAGAACGAGCCCAGTGCCACGCAACGTACGGTTCGAGCCCAGCGACCTTGTAGCCAAGGCATCGACAAACGCACTCGGCGTCCTCGCCTCCGGTTCGACCTGTCTTCCAGACGTGTGCAGCCGCACATTGCCAGGGAACACAAGGTAAATATAGCTCCACCTGCAACGACCAAGGCTTTCAGCGAGCTGTCAGAACGGACCCCCCCCCCCCCCACACAGCCGGTTTGTATTGTCAACGCCGCTAGAGCATCTATGTTGTGTTCCGAATAGACAGGGAGAGATATCTCAAACATTTTGAATCCTCCTCATCATACTTAGCAGCATAGCAGTGGCGGTTCTACGTCCAGTTACGCCCCGGGCAAGACTTCCTCCAAGCAGGGGGGGGGGGGGGGAGGGGGTGTATCAACAAGACCCTATGGTACTTCAGTGGGGGTTTCATTCCGTCTGGGCACGGCACCTTCCCAACGAGCAGGTGTGCGCCTGCAGCCAAAGGGGGCGCCAAAACATCAATTCCCCACATAATGTTATGTAGTTCATTGAAAACGGCTCCGCAGCAAGTTTTTGTTTTTTTTACTGCTCGTGGCTCCGCCCCCACAAATATGGCGCCCCGCCCACTGCTTGTGAGGGGGAAAAAAAGGTCACTTTAAATACGAGTGATGACTGCTGAACAGCCAGAAAGGGAAGACGGTTTGTTTGTTGTTGGCATGATGGTTGCACCCACAACAGAAAGGTCTACATCTTCTCTCAATCTCTTTTTACATCAAGTGTGACTGGGAAAAATGTCCGCCCACGTGCGAGAAGTTATTGGTGCTAAACAGCCCCAACACAAAGACACTGACATGGATTTCAGCACGATGTGTACACGATCTATGATACATGAGTGAATGCATGAATAGACTGTATACCCAGATTGTAAACAAACACACACACCCAGACAGACACACAAACACACACAGGAGCAGGCTGATGGAAATGGATGACAACGCGTTTCAGAGGGAGAGAGGGTACGTGAAGAGGATGGGAGGCGCGTTCATCTTTTGGAGGCGGTTTGCGTTTGTTACCCTGAGAGCTGTCGTCGATTTCCCCTCCAAAGGACAACAGCCACGTAATTAATATGTATGTTGATTCCCGGCATGAGCTCGAGAAAATAGAACGAAATAATGTTTTTTTTTCATCCTTTCCTTCCAGTTCGACAGAGCCATCACTGCACTCGGTTACGGTCAAAGCGCTCGGTGACATAATGCAGGTGGGATTTATCCCCTCTCTAACCCCCCCACCCCTACCCCCCCCAACTCCACCGGCAGCGTGGAGGCAGCATTGAAATATTTATGATGACACCTTTAAGACCGGTGTTTCCCGCGTGACACACAAAGCATAAATATGTAACAAACAAACGCAGCGCAACTTGTACCCTGAGAGAGTGGGGTGGGGGGTTTGTAGAGGGAGAAGAGGGGGTGCGGGGGGGGCTCTCGTAATCTCCAGAGGTAAACAGATCATTACCACGTGTTGGCAGTGGCTCTAAACTCACACACACACAGGGGCATCGTTCACACACACATGCAGATGCAGGCGTGCATGCATATGCACGTGGAAGCACACAGAAACACACACACACACACACACACACACACACACACACACACACACAGAAACATACACACACCCAAACACAAACACACTCACACAAACAGAGGTGCGACATTCACACAAACACACACAGGTGCAACATTCACATTCAGACACACACACACACACACACACACACACACACACACACACCCAAACACAAACACACTCACACAAACAGAGGGGCGACATTCACACAAACACACACAGGTGCAACATTCACATTCAGACACACACACACACACACAAACACAGACGGGGGTATCATTCACACATATACACACAAACACACAAAGATACACGCGTACACGTACAAACACAAAGATATACAAAAGCATCATTCTCACATACACACACACACACTCACACACACACAGCTACACACACACGCACACATCGTTTATGCAGAAGCTTAGACAATCCTTTTTGCTCTCAGGGTAAATTAATTAGTGTATGGGCAATTTTTGATAGGCCACATAATGGGGGTCACCTCGAATATGTGAACCCCATAATCTGATAATCACGTTTCACCAGGCTGGGGGCATCAAGGACAGAGACAAATAGCAAATAAGTCTCACACACACAACAACGAGGCATGCCACACACACATAAACACACACACACACACGCATACCACACACAGACACACAAGCACATACATACACAAACACACACGAGAGAAACGCGCATGCCACACACACACATATGAGATACACGCTTACCACTACACACACACACACACACACACACACACACACACACACACACACACACACACACACACCAACCTGGTATCAAAGGGCACCTCCCCGGGGAGGATGTGTGTGGCCGTCTTGCCCAGGAGGAAGCGCACACGCTGATAGAAGCTCTGGGTGTGTGAGGCGGTGGGGGGGGAGGCTGCGGCAGTGGTGGCAGAGGCGGCCGGGGGAGGGGGCTTCTGCAGCAGCAGGGCCAGGGGGTCCGCCGAGCCCTGGCACAGCGGGTCGGACGCACAGCTCAGCTGCTCACAGCAGTCCGGGTCCACGCAGTCCATCAGGCCATCTGGAGCGCAGCGGACACACACACACACACACACACACACACACACACCACCCCCCCCCCCCACACACACACACACAGACACACACACAGAGACACACACACACACACACACACACACACACCACACACGACCGACACACACACACACACACAGACAGACACAGACACACACAGACACACACACACACACACAAACTTTAATAGAGGAACACCTTGAAGCTAGAGATAAGAGTATATTATAATACAGTGTGGAGTCCAAAAAATTGTAATACAGTATATTTCTACATATATATTTGTGATGTATTATTAAACAATATTTATTATATATATATATATATATATATATATATATATATACACACAGTGAAGAAAATAAGTATTTGAACACCCTGCTATTTTGCAAGTTCTCCCACTTAGAAATCATGGAGGGGTCTGAAATTTTCATGGTAGGTGCATGTCCACTGTGTGAGAGATAATCTAAAAAGAAAAATCCAGAAATCACAATCTATGATTTTTTTAACAATTTATTCGTGTGATACAGCTGAAAATAAGTATTTGAACACCAACGTTAATATTTGGTAGAGTAGCCTTTGTTTACAATTACAGAGGTCAAACGTTTCCTGTAGTTCTTCACCAGGTTTACACAGACTGCAGGAGGGATTTTGGCCCACTCCTCCACACAGATCTTCTCTAGATCAGTCAGGTTTCTGGGCTGTCGCTGAGAAACGGGGGTTTCAGCTCCCTCCAAAGATTTTCAATTGGATTTAGGTCTGGAGACTGGCTAGGCCACTCCAGAACCTTGATATGCTTCTTACGAAGCCACTCCTTGGTTTTCCTGGCTGTGTGCTTTGGGTCATTGTCAATGTTGGGAAGATCCAGCCACGACTCATCTTCAATGATCTGACTGAGGGAAAGAGGTTGTTCCCCAAAATCTCACAATACATGGCTGCAGTCATCCTCGCCTTAATACAGTACAGTCGTCCTGTCCCATGAGCAGAAAAACACCCCCAAAGCATGATGCTACCACCCCCATGCTTCACAGAAGGGATGGTGTTCTTGGGATGGATACGCATCATTCTTCTTCCTCCTAACACGCTTAGTGGAAAGTCCTGCCGTGTAGTTCTGGGCTGATTCCTCACCTTTCTTAGCATCATTGACACCCCACGAGGTGATATCTTGCATGGGGCTCCACTCCGATTGAGATTGACCGTCATGTTTAGCTTCTTCCATTTTCTAATGATTGCTCCAACAGTGGACCTTTTTTTTCACCAAGCGCTGCTTGCAAATTTCTCCGTAGCCCCTTTCCAGCCTTGTGGGAGTTGTACATATTTTGTCTTCTGGTGTCTTTGGACAGCTCTTTGCTCTTAGCCATGCTGAATGTTTGGGTCTTACTGATTGTATGGGATGGACAGGTGTCTTCATGCAGCTAACGACCTCACACAGGTGCATCTGATTCAGGATAGTACAGTGGCGTGGAGGAGGACTTTTAAAGGTGGACTAACAGGTCTTTGAGGGTCAAAATTCTAGCTGATAGACAGGTGTTCAAATACTTATTGTTACACCTTGTTAAAAAATCATAGATTGTGATTTCTGGATTTTTCTTTTTAGATTATCTCTCACACAGTGGACATGCACCTACCATGACAATTTCAGACCCCTCCATGATTTCTAAGTGGGAGAACTTGTAAAATAGCAGGGTGTTCAAATACTTATTTTCTTCACTGTTATATAGACTATAAATATTCGATGTTTTTGTACATATCTATCGATGATTAATGTATAAATATTACAAAATAATTGTATATACTGTAAATTACATTATATTGCATAAAATATATAATGAAAGTTCAAAAAATGGAACCACTTGAGAAATATGAGACAATGTGGAGGAGATTTGGGTATACATGGATGTATAGCATTTCTCTACAGAATAGTATAGGCTGTAGAATAAATGATCGAATGATGATCTCAGAGTGCATTGTCCTTGTAGCTTAGTCAAACTGACACAAGATATGAGCCGCGAAGGAGGCTGTAGACTACCTCCACAACAATCGCCAAGAAGTTCTCTCTACTGTCCAAATGTCCAGACAACACAAACTATCATGATTTATAGATTGAGGCGATAATTCATTTAGTGAATCCATGAAACTAAACAACCACTTAGTAAACAATTCACCAGGCCTTGGCTGCTCTGAGTAGGGGATGCAGAACTAAATGTGATTGCATAAGTGTTTCAATGCATTGTGCAAAAGAATACAAATAAAATAAAATCAAAGTAGTCTGTCGTCGGTGCACTGAGAGTAAAGAAGTCGCTCTTTTGAATCCCGGCCAAGGAGTAACAATGCAGTGCGCTATTAAAACTAACCTCACATAAGAGTCTGTATTGGCAGTATTGCCTGTGGCAACCAAACAACATTAACACAAATCCATCAGAGCTATCTGCGGCTATTAATTATGGCCACGTGTCCCCAGTATTGTCTGAACACTATCCGCATAAAAGTCCATCGTAAACAATGGACTGTGCCTGAGAGCAGAGGCAGCATGCAATATGAGGGTCGGCTGGCATTTATGGTTCTTATTTCAAGCCTGTTTCTGAAAAGCCAGGAAACAGCGTTGGCATTTAAATGCATCTGACCATAGAGCAAGAAGCTAAAGGCCAATGGTATTCTATTATAACCCCCCATACAATGCTAGCACAGAGCACTGGCTTGATACCATACGATTCACTACTCAGCTTAAAAGGACACTATAATAATTGAATTCTTAATGTGATTGAGAGCGGAATGCATGCAGGGGAGGACAAAACAAACCCAAAACTGAATTGGGTTAGACACGAAAATTGGTTTGGCAAACTAAAATCATCCAGACGATAATGCAATATTAGCCAAAGTCTAATAATTAACTTTTGAGGTAACAATTTAAGCATTTATTGTTTGAATAACGAGTGGGTTTAATTCGTCAACATGTGCAACGCTGAGGGTGTTATTATTACTGTTATTCATATCATAAGTGACTGTGAGGAGTGGGCTGCAGCCCTTGCTTAAACATTGATTTTAGAGACAACCACAGTCTTGTGTTTTCTATTTCCACTAAGTGCCTGCTCTTTTACCCAGGCTACATTATTTGAAACCCTTTCTCGAAGTCCCACTTTAATCTCAGAATAGCTTCTGATAGCATCCCTGTATCTCTGTCAAGCATCCCAGTGCGGAAGGCGGGGTCAAGCATCCCAGTTGCGGAAGGGGGGGGGGGGGGGGGGGGGGGGGGGGGATAAACGATCAGTATTCATCAGTGTGAGCCTTGAGTATATCAGCCAAAACGTGTCAAATGGTATGATTGCGTAATGGGCCATTATGAAGAAGCATGCAAGGGGGAAGGGATGGAGGGTGGGAGTTTGTGGGAATAGCCAACAGAAAGCTGTCTGCTGCTGGATTTTGGTGTGTTGTGTTTGTGAAACCTGCACTGGAATAATCAATTTCAAAAGCATCTGAAGAATGGGAGACTATTTACGTCACAAACATTCTCCTTGAGGAAATTCATTCATATTCATACAGTGGAATATAGAAAAAGGGACAAACTGAAAAACGAAAATTATTATCCAGAGTGTCTGTTTGTTTGTATATGTGTGTATATGTAAGTGTATGTGTGTGCGTGTGTGTCCAAGCATACATTTATATTTATGGATATGCGTGTGGTTGTGTGTGTGAGTCAGTGGCTTGGCAGGTATGTGTGCACACATTTGTGTGTGAGTGTGTGTGCTTGAGTGTGTCTGTGTGTGTCTGTTTGTGTGTGTGTGTGTGTGTGTGTGTGTGTGTGTGTGTGTGTGTGTGTGTGTGTGTGTGTGTGTGTGTGTGTGTGTGTGTGTGTGTGTGTGTGTGTGTGTGTGTGTGTGTGTGTGCATGTGTGCAAGTGTACGACGTTTATATTTGTGGATATGTGTGTGGTTGTATCTGTAAGTAATAGTCTTGGCGGGCATGTGTGCACACATTTGTATGTGCGTATGTGTGTGCGTGTGTGTGTGTTTATGCACATATGTGTTTGTGGGATCTCCACTTAATTCTCTTCCTGTTTTAATGGCCAAGAGAGACGACTAAGTGAGTCCCCCCCCCCCCCCCTCCTCTGTGTCGTGCCTCCTCCTCTTCAACACATTCCCATGTACTTCATCATTTCATTTGAATGACAGGCTTAATGAATCATCAGCGGGCATTAAATGGTTTAACAGGGTTTTAATTGCCATACACTCCCCACTATGTAGCATTCATCAACACTGGAGCATATTTGTTGCCGCAACCAAGAAGATACGCATAAGAACAGTCATTTTGATGCTCTTCCTTGAGGAATATAAAGCAAAGCACGCCAACGGAAATCACTGCCTAAAGTCCAGGGGAGCCGCGTTTAAAAAGATTTCTCTCCGACTGGATCCGGGGTTGGCACATTTCTTTCAGAGTGCTATTATTTAGCATTTTTCTGCAAGGCATTTCTTCATTCGCCATTGTTCACCAAAGTTGTGCTGATTAGGAGAGAGGGCTCCTGAGTTTACATATTTTTCCATTGCCTCTAGCTGACAACTCATGTCATAAAAGATACAAGGACACAAAAACAACATAAACTGTGCAACTAAATAGCCACGTTGCCTTGGTAAACAACGCGCACAATAAAAGTTTACACCTCTTATTGCCCAACATAAACCAAGTGTACGACATGATTGTGATTTGATTTGAGTGCAGCATATCCTACAGCCGATTTGGTCTGTCTTTGTGTGTGTGTGTGTGTGTGTGTGTGTGTGTGTGTGTGTGTGTGTGTGTGTGTGTGTGTGTGTGTGTGTGTGTGTGTGTGTGTGTGTGTGTGTGTGTGTGTGTGTGTGTGTGTGTGTGTGTGTGTGTGTACGTTTGTGTTTTCTGCTACTGCATTAAATCAACAAGGCCATGATGATAAAAAAAAAAATACCAATCAACTCACACAGCCTCGTTAGCAGTGATGGATTATTCCGGAATGGAAGACGCAGAGTGGATTATATTGTGCAGTCGCAGACCTAGAGCTTGAGACACTACGGCAACAGGGTTTGAAATGTTTTTTTCCTTAAAACCATACTGCATACTTTGCAGAGTAGCCTGGGACCAATTATCAAGATTCTGAAATTGATGGCCATGACCCTAAACTACAACTAGACTAGCTTGTTCTTCGGTGTGTTCCACCCCCCAACGGAGGAGAAACAGCCAATCAACAATCAGCGTTTGGTTTTAGTGTATTAGCTGGAGGCACGTGAGAATACCTCCAAGTAGAGCAAAGAAAAAAAAAAAGAAACGAGAACCGCTCAAAGAATATGCATCTTAATTATGCAAATTACATTCATAGCACATTCACCCCTGCTGAAGGAGAAACAAAACAACCACGGGCAATGCCTCTCTCACGCAGAACAATCCATATAGGTGAGTGCCTGCGCCCGCAGCTCTTTGCTCTAAAACAACAGCAGACAAATAAGCAACGCTCACGCATACAACATAAGTGACCCGCAAGACCTCGGATTGCTTCTCTGTCGACGGACTGTGGCGGTGTTGGTGGTGGAGACGTAGCAGGCAACACAGCCAGGGGAAGGAGACATTTTGTTTTTGTAGCTGATTTCGCCAGCCATTCAGGTGGGCCATAAGTAGAGGCCACACGAAGGAGTGAGATGAAATGAGAGAGGGGCAGAGAGAGGGAGAGAGAGAGAGATAGAGAGTGAGGGAGAGAGAGAGAGAGAGAGAGAGAGAGAGAGAGAGAGAGAGAGAGAGAGAGAGAGAGA
>OLKM01001902.1:0-22500 GCA_900291075.1 Melanogrammus aeglefinus
TGCAGGCCTCTAACGTGAGCAGCTCAGTTCGGGCAATGTACCTATCCTATGAGTCGTTGCTTAACCTCGGCCTCTTACCTTTGGACTTCCCATCGAGAAACAGTGGAGAAGGACCCAGTGACGAGAATGGCCCTCGTGATACACAGATCAAGCCCTTGTATGTGAATGCTACGAGGTCTGCCAACAGTGGCTGCAAAAACCAAAGTAATACCCAGGATGCTCAGTGCTCATGTCCCAAACATACAGCCCCTCCACCACGGCCTCAGGCAATTCCGTTCCCTTGCACACCGGAGAACAACGGTCGGATGAGAGATTGGCTATTAGAGAGATGCGCCTCATCTACATTCAACACTTGCCCTCATCAAGCTTTGCCTTGCATGCCACCCATCGACATGCATGTGGACCCAGCAGCCACGCCAAAGGCATGCCACACTGTTGCCATTGTGCCTCTGCACTGGCAGCAAGGAGTCTACGACGACCTCCTTTGGGACGAAGCCCTTGGAGTCATTGAACGTGTGCCATACAGCGAACCAGTGACATGGTGCCATTGTATGGTAGTCACAAGGAAGCACGATGGCTCCCCCCGCAGGGCCGTGGACCTCTCACCTCTCAAGAAGTTCTGCCAACGTGAAACCTTTGCCACTGAATCCCTTTTCCACCTCGTGTGTCGCATCGCAGGGGACACCTGGAAAACCGTCACGGACGCCTGGAACGACTAACATAGTGTGCCCTGCGTGTATCGGATCGTCGTCTGACCACCTTCGTCCTCGAGTATCACTGGTGGAGGACCATCGACTTCCTGACACGTGTCGGCCGGTCGGGCATTGTGTTGAATCCAAATAAGTTTCAATTTGCGGAGAGAAGCATAGATTTTGCTGGCTTCAGTGTGTCAGACGCTACCATAGAGCCACCCCGAAGTACTTGGATGCCATCCGGGACTTCCCCACTCAGGACTCCATGACAGATATCAGAAGCTGGTTTGGTTTTGTCAACCAGGTGGCGAACTACGCCCAGTTGCGCGACACTATGGCGCTATTCAGGCCGTTCCTCAGCCTACGCTGCAAATTCTCGTGGTCCCCTGAACTGGAGGAAGCCTTCCAAGCATCCAAACATGCCATAATTGGGGCCATTCGTGAGGGCGTGGAGATCTACGACATGCAGAGGCGCACCTGCCTCCACCCTGACTGGTCCAGGCGTGGTATTGGCTACTTTCTGCTCAAACAACATTATAGCTGCACTTCTGGCATACCTGTCTGCTGCCCAGGAGGATGGCGGATCACCCTCGCCGGTTCACGGTTCCTATCCTTGGTAGAGCAATGCCATGCGGCCATCGAAGGAGAGGCCCTGGACATGGCCTGGGGCCTGGAGCAGACACGGCATTTCACACAAGGATGTTACAACCTCGTCGTAGTCACCGACCATAAGCCTTGTGAAGATCTTCGGCGACCGCACGCTAGATGAGATAACAAACTCACGCCTGTTCAGACTCAAGCAGCGTACCCTCCCATGGCGCTTTGACATTGTGTACCTGCCTGGCAAGAGCAACCATGCCACTGATGCGACTTCGAGACATCCTTCCCTCTCGAGATCTGCAAACAGCCTCTCGTTAGGATCGCCAAGCATACATAACGCTGTAGAATCAGCACTTATGGCTTCCATCCGTGATTTGAGGCAGTGTTTGCTGGGTGGAGGCCCTATGCTCCATAGCAGGCACTGAACTAGAAGGCATGAACTTTCGAGCGATGGTGGTCCAGAGTTCAAAGCTAGCCATACAGAGGACGAATGGGAGGGCGGAGGTTGCGGTGAAGACTGCTAAGCGCCCCAAGGTGTCGTTCCACAGGCAGCAGATGGACCCTGTGACACGGCTTTGGACACATCCCCGCCGGAGCCCCCTGGTGAGGCATCCTCTGGTCTCAGGGCCCAGGATGTCCCCGTTCCTAAAGGCGTCGGCCCGGATGCATCGCTTCCAGCGTCGCCGTCGCCGCCCCATCTTGGACAGCTGTGCCACGCGAGGAGGCCACCCAGACGCTATGAGCCCGAGACGGGCCATTGGATACAGGACTGAGTCCGTTAACCTAATCCCATTCATAGCTTTCTGGACTGGTGGGATGCAGAGTTTACCACTGGCTACTAGGAGATAGTATTGGATTACAGACCACTGACCGGCTCAGTTAGGAGTCTGGTACGTGCAAGTCAATTTACGACTTGCACGTACCAACGTACCATCCAAATGGATTACAGCAAGACTCTGAATGTGATGCTATAGTAACAGTAGCTAGCTCTAGCTAGCTAGCTGTTTGCTAGCAAACTTTTATAGCTTACATTACTTTCTTTCAGCGGCTTGGCATGTGACATTTGAACTAACGTTTAGCGTATGTTACCATATGAAACTAGGTAACCAAACGTATCTAATTCCAACAGTTGTGTCATGAAACCATGTCTAAACGGCTTAATGCTTATTCTAACCTATCTGCTAACTGTTTATGTGGTCAATGTTCTTTGTGTTTCTTTATACAGCAACAACAAATACCAGCCAGAAGAATTCCCAACCATTCCCTGAGGCCATGGAGAAGCCGAACTCGGAATCATTTAGTCCGTTTTTTTTTAAATTTTTATGTTCAAGAAAACGTTCTGAAGTTTTTAAAATAAAAAATATATATATTTTACTACTTTAGATCCCGTACCGGCAAAATGCATAATTAGCAGTTTAATGAAGGATTTATAAACCTTAATAAGCATGGATCCCGCTTTAGATCCTGTACCTGCAAAATTAATGATTAACAGTTTAATAAAGGATTTATTAACCTTAATAAGCATAGCAAATGCTTAGTAAAGATTTAACAATGACATGTAAGTTAGTAAGTAAGTAAATGGGTTTGTAATGTGTTTATTAACAACTATAAGAACCTCATTATTATAAGACCATTATTAATGTTATGTAGCAATCAATAAATAGTTAACACGTTTCTCATAAGTGCTTATAAGTCTTATAATCTCAAAATAGACATGTTTATTATTTTATTTTTAACACTTACTAATATTCTTATTAACACAAGCGTATAATAAGGTCTAATTACATATGAACTAAGGCTTAATATGAGCTTAATATGAAGCATTACCCAATCATAATAATTTAAACAGTCACAAACAGCTCAGTCTAAAGGAAGACCACTATTTCAATAGAATCATTCAATCCTGGGAATGCCATAGCGTCTAGTTTATAGATCCAAATAACAAGATTATTATATACTGTGCTGTCTTTATGGACCTTCCTGTGTTTTGGATAAAACGTTGATTGATTGATTGATATGTAGTCTTATAATTTATGAAATGTTTACACCACTTAAAGGTTGTGTATGGAATTCTCTTTTTTGGCCATTTTTGCAAAATTACTTGAAATCCTTATCACAACCCACTTACAGCTACTGAGAAGTACTGACATGAAAATTAAACAAGTCAATCATCTGTGAAACGGGCAGGGCTTGAAAAACTCCAGCCAATGATTTTCAGAACCACCGAGTGGCATTGGACATTAAGTACGTCAATCAAACGGTCGTACTGCACTACCCCTCCCCCGCTCCCCGCGTAACCCCTTCGTGCACGTACTCAAAGCTCGTGACCCAGAGCAAGCTTCTGTTTGTTGTTTTCCTACGGTAGCTACTGGAGCTAGCTAACTAGCTAGTCCACATTTAGACCTAGCACTAGAAGACAACCCTAACCGTACGTTCACACCAAACGCGAAATTTGTCGCCCGTTCTCGTTATCGCCGAAGTTTTGTCGCGCCACACATCATAATCTGTCGCTGTGCAAGTTTTGTCGAATTTGTCGCGCCACCGGTATAGCACCCTGATCACGCCCGATCTCGTCTTGATCTCGGAAGCTAAGCAGGGTCGGGCCTGGTTAGTACTTGGATGGGAGTACTTGGATGGGAGCCTAGGAAAACCAGGTGCTGTATGCTATGAGTGCTCTGCGTCTGCGAGATACCGTCCCCAGCTATGGGTAAATAGTGGGTAGATGGGACCCAGCCTTGAAAGGCAACCCATCTAGGAGAAGGCTACTTCAAACAATAAACCAAAGATGTTGCTCGCGTCTCTTCCGATCCTCACAAGGGAAACGAACAAAGGGCGGATAAGGCTATAATGACTGAAACGGCCAGAGTAGGATTGTGAGGAGTTGCGCCCCACAGTCCTTAATTAGCATTAACAATGGAGAAACCAGCTGGAGACAACGTTGGACGACTCGTCTGAGGACGACATAGAGAGAGAGAGAGAGCGCCACAACTTGACTCCAGGTCCTCCATTTCACAACCATGTCCGACATAAGCATTGCATGTCTTTACCTTTTTAAAGACAAGCATTTAAAGACAAAAGCATTTAAAGACAAGTTCTTAAAGACAAGCATTGCATGTCTTTAGCTTGAGCGGGAAGTGAACGCTACGTCACTCAAGGGAGTGAACGCTGATTGGCTGTAATCACGCGTCATCACGCGAAATTCGCGTCAAAGTTGAAAAATTTGAACTCGAGCGAATTGGTCGCGCCACAAATCCACGTGAACGCGCTCGCCAGAAGACGGCGAAAGTGTGGCGCGACAAATCAACATTTGTCGCCAGTTTTCTCTCGCGAAAATTTCGCCCGATACGCGTCTCTACGTTCACTTTGTATGGGATCTTGTCGCCCCGTCGCGTTTGGTGTGAACGCAGGGTAAACTCCAACCTAGCTAGTCTGGCTCGCTCTCGCGCATCTGTGTTCGTGCTCGTGCATGATTGCGCGTCCATGTACTTGGCTGGGGTGGAGTCAGAGTCAGCGTTGAAGGAGAGGGGGTAGGACCATTTGAGTTGTGTATTATCAAAATCTGCTGGCGTTTTGCAAATCCCATACCCAACCTTTAACTGTTCCCCCTAAAACAAAATGGTGGGTAGGAACTAGGGGTGTAACGATTCACCGATACGAATCAGTGTCCGGTCGGATTAAAACAGATGCGACTACATCGATACGTGGGCCCCTGAATCAATTTAAAATGACCAAGAATCTGCCAATGCAACGATTTAAACATTGCAAATCGGTTGACTGAAGCTTTAGCCTGATATCAAGACAGCATTGTCCACTCATTTCATTCCGTTTCCATACGGATCCGTAAAACGACCTCAAGAAAGCGGGCAGATCCGCGTGTGTGTTTGTGAAGGCCTATGTTTCTGCGTCTCACGAGCAAGGAACAACCGGAGTTGTGAGTGCATGAATAATATGTCCGAAAAGGCTGAAACGATTTTCAGTGCACCAGCGAATCTGAAATCAAACGTGTCGAAGCCCTTTAAGAAGGAGGGGAATATTGACAAAAGCTTTGCTATTTTTTTTAATTGTGTAGGACAGCGATCAAGTCTATAAATAAACAAATAGATAGACATGTAGTTCTAAATATATAAATGGGCCATAAATAAATAAATATAAAAAACTAAGACTCCATGGTCCTACCATATTTGAAAGTAGGCAATGCATCTTTTATAAATATGAATCAATCTATCAGATTGATTCATATTTATCAAATCGCACTGGATCGTTAGAACATTCAATCGAATCGCCTCGAATCGTTCTATACTAAAATGTATGGATCCTGAATCGTATCGTAGCACATGTAGGCCTATCTAGATACGTATCGGATTGTCCTATAAAGGAGAGATGCACACCCCTAGTAGGAACCAATATCTTCTTAACATCTAAAAATATATACATTTAATAACCATAACAGTACAGTATAACAGTATAACAGTATAATTTAAATGAAAATTTAAATAATGCAAACAATGTGAATTATTAGGTTACACTATTTCTGTCCCTCCTTTAAATTCCATTTCTTCTGTCATATGACCGGCCGACTTCTGTCCACATAAACCTAGGGAAACAAATGATAGTTAGTATAAACTTCAACATCGTCCCAAACACTTCAAGTATTTATTTACAAATAGTCGAAGGTTAACTTACACAAGTTTAACATAGATGAAGACATAATCTGTTGTTTGAAAAGTATCCTCTGAAAAAATAAAAAAAGTAGTTTAAGTGCAGGAAATTCCAGAAACATTATCTTAAGAAATTTTCTACTCAAGGTCCTGTAGATCAGATTAAAGAGTGATTATTTGAGACCAATTGGTTAGAAATGGCCTAGCCATCCGCCAGCTATAACTGATCAAAATTCGACTGCACGTGAATGTGTATGAGACCATGTAGGTTTCAGATGGCTCCTGGCTCGTTTCTGAACAATCAGGGCATGTTTTTTGTCACTAGTTTGGTGAGTCCCTCCTACCAGTCAACCACAGGTGGTGGGTGAACTGCAACGTTTCAATAGCATAGAAACGTAGGGAGGGAAGGAGCAGACAGGGAAGGGATGTTTCTTTTTATTATTTACTTTCAAAATCTTGCTCTCTTCTGCTGTTTTTTGCTCTTGTTTTCTTTATAACTCCTGAATCAACATCTTCCATAACAGGTATAAAAAGAAAACATTGAAATACAATACCTTCTTTCCTTTCCAGACCATTAGAGCCACAATGACGATAGCAGTCACGCTGCATAAAGATAATATGATGCCATATATCGTGCCAGCAGAGCTTTGACTTCCTGAAAAAAATACCCAAGTCATCAATCAGACAATTCAATGGAAATTGATTAAATATTTGATGAAAGAGGAAGTCTGTGCCCATGTTATTTGAGGCGCATTGTCTGCTAGTCAGCTGTCCAAGCTATCCCACGTGATTATCCATGAAAACAAGAGTGAAAGTGATTCTACTTCTCTGATACCGGATGCCTGGCGCTCCCAGATGGAATAGTTCTAGTTCATTAACGTGTTAGTGCATCTTCCATGTTTATTAAGATAAACAGGCAATCCTTTTTTTTTACCAGTATCCGCCAACCAGTTTGTGACCGTCTTGTGCTCCAAACTCAAAGTGCATCAAAATGCCTTTTCATTGACATGATCTTTGATAATGCTTTTATCCAAAGCGACTTTCAAACATTCCTTCATGCATTCACAGAGTCAAACTCGCAGGGCAACAGCCAGCTCGTCAGCAGCAGTCAGGGTGAGGCGTCTTGCTCAAGAGCACCTCGACACTCTAGGAGGAGCCGGCGATCGAACTATCAACCTTTTGGTTACCAGTCAACCCGCTCAAACTCCTGAGCTACTTCCACCCCTTTTTTCAGGCCCGGCCTTAGACCCCATGTCCCCCCTGCACCCTCGGACTCTCTTCCCACAACCCTTCTTACATTTTAAGCCTATAGAGGCCGTAATTGCCCAATGTTATTGTGTCGATGGTGGTCCTACTTTTCTACGTACCATTCTCCACCTCCTTGTCTCCTTCTCTGTTTAAAAGGGGGAGTAAGATCTGCTCCCGCCTTGGCCCGCTGGAGCCACCATTGACCAGACAGCCCACCGACTCCGCCGAGGCAGGCAGCACCAGGGTAAGCTCACTGCTGACGGTGATCGTGGTGTCAGCGTTCTCTAACCGGAGACTGGAGGTTTCTGTGGCATTACCGATCCCGGCGGTGTCCCAGCTGATGTTTGGCGCTGGTTTCCCCGTAGCGGCACAGCTGACCAACAGTTCTCTGGGCTTGGTTTGTTTCACGTCCATCGTTATGTTTGAAATACCTGGGTAAAAAAAAGGCAGTCTTGTTTATCTTGTTTGTTTACTACTTGTGAAATGGGTTTGGGTTGGGGGGGGGGGGGAGCATGTGACTGCCCAGCCCTTGTGCATACCCCCCTGTGGCTATGTAGTCAAAAATTGGGCAGAAATGTTATATGTACTACAGTATGAGAGGGGGATTGCTCCAGCCTGCCACTTGGCTTTGTTTTACTGCCTAGAGGATGCCCTTTATCTGCCCTATAATGAGTAACTTGCCCTGATGTTAGGCATGGTGGCAGCTTAGAGAATCGTGAATTGAAGACTTCCTCTGCTTCTTTTCTGCGGTTTGGGATTATTTGTTATGGAAATCGATGGTTCTTTTTTGAAGGTACATAGAGCAATGTACTTATGGGCCCTGTTTCAAGAAGCTTGATTACCAAGTTAACCGGATATGTGTATTCAGGATTCAAGGAAAGGCTGAATTTTCATTTTCAGATAGCGACCTTAGACTTATCCGAGTTCAGTCTAATACCTAAACTTAACTATCTTTAACCCAATACCTAAACTTAACCAGATCTAATCTCATACCCATCTCTAAGCGTATGCTTAAACGTAACCATTTGATTTAGTAATGGTTTAGGCTAGCTTTGTTGTAGATCTTTCATTGATATCGTCTATAGTAAGTTTAGGTATACAGCCTTGTTATTTGAAATTATGTTAAAAGACGGCCGAAAAAATGGAGCGAGATGGGATTTACCTTGAACACTGAGACAGGTTTTCTGGATTTGGGAGCCAGTAGTGTAGACATTAAAGGTACATATGTAACACGCCTCGTCGCTCCATGTCACGTTCTTTATGGAGATGGCCGGGGCAGAGGTGGACAGAAGACCCCACTCGACTCTGCCCTGGAACGGGTCAGATATCACCAGTCCATGCCGTTTGCTGTAGCTCCCTATGTACTCAGGAGAAGCATTGTTGGTCTTCAGTCTCTTCTGCACGTTGACCTGCGCGACGGCATCAGACCCCGGCAGCAGCCAATTGAGCTCTGCATCCTGCCCGAAGTCCACCGTTAAGACCACCGCAGGGAGCAGTGCCTGAACGCCGGCTGTGTATCAAGAGAGTCACGACCATCGGGTTATCATCACACTAGTCATGCTCAGAAAGTATTTGTGTTGAAGTGTATTTCAAGTGTTTTACTTTTTCATCCTGTCATTTTCGATTGACAATGACTCAGACTTTAATGTACTCAAAGAGGCAATTTGTGGTACAGCACAGAACACACAGACGCATCCATATCAAAAGCACATCAGACAAACAAAAAAAACAAGTCCCAGATAATCAATCTATAGCAGCCATTATAAACGACATTACAATGCAGGCCGACATTTGAAGTAAACTGCTATGTATCTGTGTATATCACGTCCCCTAGTCCATGTATTTCCCCGGACCCACAACTACCACACAGTAGCAGCGCCCAAGAATTATGATTGTGGGAGATATAATATAATATAATAATAATAACAGATAATACGGTACAAATCAACCAATCAACGGTCGACGTTCATCATCACTTAGACAAATCTGAACTTTGATTTCATACTTCGGTTTTGTTACGTAAAAGTCAGTCCACTGTATTGATAAAAATATATTATTATATTATTACGCCGATCACAGCCAGGACCTCTGAGAGGTGGGAGCGTCTGTGGCAGCGCTACGACCACATCTTGTTTAATTGAGTTGTTGCCATGGGATGATGGGAACAAATAGTTTTTTGCTCGGTTGGTTCTGGTCCTGGAGCATATAGAGTGATTGTCAGTCTACGTCACTCTACGTCACTCCCCACTCTACGCGCATGTCGTTTGCAGAAAGAGATGAGAGCGGCAAGGGCAGCAATCATGTCTTGTTGTGCGGTTGGTTGCACTTAACCTTTTAATAAGACTGAATATCCCATTTATTCTACTTCTTGCTTGGCAACACAATAAAACAATTCAAATACTTTAATAATTATGCTTTTTCTTATTCGTATTGCATGCTTATTAAATGTATTGTGGCGACTCCTGCGGTGGTCGCATGGGGTATTCTGGGGATTCGCGAGGTTGTTTGGGGAAAAGGGGTTTTAGTGCCTTTTGCCAACTTGTTTGTGTTATTAAGTTAAGTGGGGTTAACGGGTTTGGGGTCTTTATGGTTGTGTGTTCTATTAACATTTTTAGTTTCATTGCTGTTGACACCGTCACTGAGAGTGACGTGTCCGTTGGTCAGGTGTGGCGTGTTCCTGGCATGTTATTTGGTATTCAAATAAAGGCAGCTCTCGGAGTCGTGCGGTGTATGGGGCACGAGAGTTGCGTCACTGCGTAACCTGGGCTCCTGTCTCGTCCTTCCCGCACTGCTCGCCACAGTATTGAGTTCATCTCCCTCAAAAAGTAGTCCCGCTTATACCATGGTCATTTGCCAAGGAAAATAAATTGCGATCATTCATTTATATTTTCATGCGTTTTACAATCCAAATATAAAGTTTTTCACATAAATAGGACGGACCGTAGCTATGACTTGGCAACGGGAGGTAGTCTACTCTAGTCCGCTGAGCAATGAGCCAGAGAGCTAACGCAATGGATTGTACATATTTAGAATTCGAAAATCGTCCCAGCCTTTATAGCACTGATACTCTAGGGTCTATAGCATATAACCGCGTTGTCTTATTACAGTTTAATTCATTGTTCACAATTTACCAGCTCTCGTTTTGAAGAACAATCACGCGCCATTTGTTTCAATGGGAATCGTGACGGTCTATTCTTTCAACATAAAGTGTACATATTTATAATTTGAAAGTCGTCCCAGCCTTTATACCACAGATACTATAGGGTCTATACTAGCTTATACCATGGTCTGGGTGAATACTCGATTCTGATTGGCTGCTGGGTGTCCATTAAAAAGTGATAATGGACACCTATGAAGATGTTCCGGTCAAATTGCCTGATGACAGTTATAAATGACTGCGCTGGCTCAAACGCTTTGGTAAACGTGGCAACAGAATCACAGAACATACATTAGTTCACAGTTTATTTATCACAACAGCAATACAGTTGACAAAAAACATGCCACAGCAGGTTTCCATGGCAACGCCTGCGGACAGGAGATGTTAAATAGTCCGCTCAGCCGCTTCTTGTGAAAAACTTCTGATTTTAACGGTAAAAACAACATTAAAAATCATGAGTGAATGATTTAATATGTATTTTTCTCGTAAGTGACCATGGTATAAGTGGGATAATGCCCTTCGAGGTGTCCGATTATCATAAATTAATGGACTTCGCGGAAGCAACCGTCCTCCGCTTCGCGTCGGACGGTTCACGCCTCCGCTTCGCGTCGGACGGTTCACGCCTCCGCGTCGTCCATTAATTTATGATAATGGACACCTCGTCGGGCATTATCCCTTACATATAACCGCATTTTCTGATTACAGTTTAA
This sequence comes from Melanogrammus aeglefinus, assembly GCA_900291075.1. NCBI lineage: Eukaryota > Metazoa > Chordata > Actinopteri > Gadiformes > Gadidae > Melanogrammus > Melanogrammus aeglefinus. Next base: position 11,066 of record OLKM01001902.1, read on the forward strand.
TGTAATAGTAAGCTGACAAAATCGCTAATTAACACCGCAACTGCAAATTAACCACACAGAGATAACCATGGCAACCGGTCAAACATATTTCTTTTTGCGCGCATCCGCCGTGTTGATGTAAGGGATAATGCCCGACGAGGTGTGCAAAGAAATTAATTGGACGACGCGGAGGCGTGAACCGTCCGACGCGAAGCGGAGGACGGTTGCATCCGCGAAGTCCGATTAATTTCTGTTAATGCACACCTCGAAGGGCATTATCCCGCTTATACCATGGTCACCTACGCTACGAAAGATAGAAATATCTAACAAATTAATAATAGGCTACTTTAATGTGTTTTAGAGTTAAAATCTATTACAAGTCGAGCGGACTATTTAATATCTCCCGTATGCAGGCGTTGCCAAGCAACGTGGCCATAGCGACCCGCCCAGAAGGCCAATGCGCTACTTACCATCTAGCGCTTGAGCCAGCGCAATAATTTAGAACTGTCATCAGGCAATTTGACGGAACGTCTTTCCTAGGTGTGCATTATGTAAGGGATAATGCCCGACGAGGTGTCCATAATCATAAATTAATGGACGACGCGGAGGCGTGAACCGTCCGACGCGAAGCGGAGGACGGTTGCTTCCGCGAAGTCCATTAATTTATGATAATGGACACCTCGAAGGGCATTATCCCGCTTATACCATGGTCACTTACGAGAAAAATACATATTTAATCATTCACTAATGAATTTTAATGTTGTTTTTACCGTTGAAATCATAAGTTTTTCACAAGAAGCGGCTGAGCGGACTATTTAACATCTCCTGTCCGCAGGCGTTGCCATGGAAACCTGCTGTGGCCACACACAGTAGAACCAGCAGCTCGATCCCGCAGCAGTGAGCAGTTATTAATCAGCGCGGAGGGGAAGTGAGATGATTTCTTAACGTTACGTGATACAAAGTATCATTTCAGAAGGCCAGTGCACTTATTACCGCGTGTGTGTCCAGAGGATCATGCGAAATTTCCACAGAGTCAACAGATAGTTTCCTAAATCGTTTTCTGCCGTTGTGATAAATAAACTGTGAAATAACGTATGTTCTGTGATTCTGTTGCCACGGTTACCAAAGCGTTTGAGCCAGCGCAGTCATTTAGAACTGTCATCAGGCAATTTGACCGGAACATCTTCATAGGTGTCCATTATCACTTTTTAATGGACACCCAGCAGCCAATCAGAATCGAGTATTCACCCAGACCATGGTAGGCCTATAATAACAATTATAAAACGGAAAGGTGAAATCCGGCGATCTGATTGGCTGTTGACCGTGGTATATTGAGCATATACCACGGCTACTATTCTAAAAAGCCTTATCGCAGCATATCATTCCGCAAGCAACAATGTCTCCATGGCAACAACCAACTGTTACAGTAGGAGGCTAGGTAGCAAAAGTAGCCGAAGTGTTTGACAAGGTTAATAAATTGACTAAATTCGTTGAGTTGACATGTTTAAGGTTAACTTTCACCTCCGGATAGGGTTAACAATGGTAGAGGGGACTGAGGAGTGACCTGCTCCTGAAGAAAAAGGCGAGAAAAAGAGACATGCAAAGCTAACGTCCGGAAAGGAGGGACTATTTTTTTCATAATGGGGCTATTTTATCAGTTAGGTAGGCTAATTTGTGATTTATTTATTTTTTTTGTACCTGAAATTGATTGCGTATTCCTCTTTCATATTGCCCTTATTGGTAACCGTTTTATAAAAGCAATAGATCACTCCAGTCCCGTGGTATATGCTCATTATACCACTCCAAGGGGGTTGTCGTCCCTCCGCTTCGCGTCGGGCCGAACAACGCCCCTTATGCTACGGCCACACCAAAAGCGTTACCCGCGTATCACGCGTATAAAATCGGCCATTTTCCCATAGGGAACCATTGGTTTACGCGCGTATGGGACGCGTACACGCGTTACACGCGTTTAAGCAACATTTTACTCGCGTTATGCAGCGTCCACACCAAACGCGGAAATTCGCGTTGCTCCGCGCGAATCGCGTGTAAATCACCGCGGGGGTGAATGTGCCCCAGTAATGCGGCGCGGTGAAAGTATTCGCGCCGCGTGAGGGGAGGGGCAGTAAAGGCTGGTGTCGTAGAGTACCAGGTGCCGGCAAACTGCTACGATCAGTTGGTCGTCCATTGTTGTTTTCATGAGCGATGTTGACGTCATGACGTCAGAGTGAGTGTCAACGCTGATTGGCTTTCGCTTCAAAGCGTCACGCGAAGTTTTCGCGTGAGATGAATATATTCAACTCAAGCGAATTTCGCTTGCGAATTTCGCGTCTTTCGCGCCGCACCAAACGTATCGGTCGCGCCGCGCAAGAAGCATTCGCGTCCATTCGCATCTGTGCATTGACTTTGTATGCAAAGTGACCGCCCCTCCCGCCCCAAACGCGTTTGGTGTGGATGCACCATTAGGCGCGTATGAGGCGCGTATATTGACGCGCGTATATATACGCGCGTCAATATACGCGCGTACGAAGAGTTCAAAAAATTGAACTTTTTACGTGCGTACGCGCCGCAATAGCCAATCAGCGTTGAGCTTGACCCGACGTCACTGGCAGAGAGAGCTTGCACAGAAGCATACGGCCGGCCGACATCTTTCTTTATTCTGGGTGGAAGTAGTAACATAGTTACGCCATTAAATGCGTTTATGTAAACATTTCTAGCGAGAAATGTGCATTTTACTTTCATAATGTTCGCTCGGTGAATGTGAAGGATGTTTGGTTTGATAGTTATGACGAAGAGGGAACGCTCCATTCACTTGCATGGACAGCGTCTCTGGTTGCTAAGCAACCTCAACGTCTTGGCGGACTATATCCCTGCTGATCAACACTACGAATGCTGGAAACACAACAGACACACCATGTGTTATTATATACCATGTATACCATGTTATTTAACCCGATTATTGTTATTTATATCCGAGATTATTTAATCTAACCCGATCCAAGATCTATCATTCACCGATGGTAGTGACCTTCATGTTTGCGGAGCTTTGGAAAGAGAATGAGCGGGAGAAATTGGGCGGTCTCATCTACGCGCGTTACGCGCGTATCTGACCATTTTTGACACAAAATGGTCAAGCAAGATTTTAGCTGCGTTACGCGCGTACATGGTACGCGAGTAAGGGCCCAGACATAGTCAACGCGAGCAACGCGCGTAAGCGACGTGAATGACGCGAGCGACGCGCTTCCTTTTATGGTTTATACAGCATACGCAAACGTCGCGGGCAATGCACGACATGCAACACACCATCAGGCCACGGGTGGCAGCAGAGTCACCGGTGCTTTCGCGCTTGACGTTGCGGGTGACCGTGACATTCGTGACATTCTGATCAAAATGGCTACGGAAGAAGAGTGCATTTTATTGCTCCTTTTACATCGGCGGCAACGCAGGAAACGCAGAGATAGGCGGTGGTATGTGCGCCCTTTAAATACCACCCGAGATCAGGATGGGGAATTTTTTTCTCTGGTGCTTCCAATGCGAGACATGGATGAGGAAAAACATTTCCAATATTTTCGGATGTCGGCGCCAAAGTTTGATGATCTCCTTTCGCGAGTCCTCCGATACCTTCCCGACTCTCACCAAAACCACCGGAACCCGATCGGGGCTTCCCAAAGGTTTGCAATATTTGCAGTATCGCCCCCACCGACAACGCATAGTATTGCACCGGATCGGCGCGTCGCGTATCAAAAATTGGGAGGACGCGTTTTGCTACGCGTCGACGCATAATGGCGGCCGAAGCGTAGCGATGCGTAGCTTTCTGGACGCGTATGCGTAGCGATGCGTTGACTATGTCTGGGCCCTAACGCTTTTGGTGTGTTCGCGGCTTTAGCCGTGGTATAATGAGCATATACCACGGCCTGTCTTGATCTATTGCTTAAATAATCCCCTCCGACCGTCGGGGTGTGGCTGGGATGTATCAATGCAGACTGGTCTTGCCCTATTGCCTTCTCAATCAGCCTGGTAATGGGGTTGAATTGAATTACCTGCTTTTCCCACAGATCTTAACATTCTTTCCTATTTTATTCTTATTCTTATTCTGAGAATTTTGGAATGTCCATACCAGCTTTGGCCTACATAAAATAAAGGATGCATGCTCTCAATCAAAGCTTTGTAAAATAGAGTGAGTATTTTGTCATAACGTTAGAAAAAGTTCAGCTTTCTCAGAAAATAAATATGAGGTTCGCCCTTCTTAAATAAAATAAAAATAAAATAATATCGTCAGCAGTGCAAATTGGTCCCAGCCAGGAGAGTTTAGGATCTATAATAAGATCTGCCGTCACCTTTCCCCCAATCTTGGATCCGTCTAAAATCGAAACTAATTTCTTTGGTATTGGAGGCTACAGCTGTGATTCCTGGATACTGTTCACCAGATAAAATAAGATACGATTACCACTTTATAAAATAAGATAAGATTACCACTTTATTAATCCCCCGAGTGGACATTCCTTTCAGCCAGCAGCAGTGGAAAACACAAGATACAGGCCTACAAAAAATGCAAAGTACTAATGAAAACAAAAATAGACGCTAAAGTGAAGGCAAACAGAACAAACAAGGCAAGCAAAAAAAACCGGTATAAAAGTGTCACCTAGCGTTTAGACCTCCAGCGCTGAGAGCCGTTGCCGAGTTCTGCCTGCCCGCCGAGAATTGCATGCACCTCGCGGGAGCGCGCACAGCTGAAAGGAAACTACCGTAATGATTTCTGAAGGCGTGGCTGTGCTTGAGCGTGGGATTTCAGATAGTTATGCTAAAACAATATTTTTTAATGCGGAAAATAAATGTGGGGTGTCATCCACACTGTCTAGGTCGATCAAATAAAGTAAGCTGGTGCTGAGAAGACCATTCCTATCATTCTTTGATTTGAAGTCTCACTGAGTGTTAAGGGGTACATGCTTTATTCGGCAGAACTGATTGCTGCTGCTGACGGGATATGATGGTCCTTACATTCTAATTAAGCTCCTTACATTCTAATTAAGCCCCTTACATTCTAATTAAGCTCCTTACATTCTAATTAAGCCCCTTACATTCTAATTAAGCCCCTTACATTCTAATTAAGCTCCTTACATTCAAATTAAGCCCCTTACATTCTACTTACACTCTAATAGGCCTTACTCTAACCAGGCCCCTAGCGCTTTTCCACCGCAAAGCACCGAGAGCTAGTTCGGAGCTGGAGCTTGTGTTGGTGCTGGAGCCAGAGCTTTCCAGGAACTTGCTCCGTTTTCCATTACAAAGAGCCAAATCGGAGCACCGGCTCCGCCTCAGTGGAAAAGCCCTATACACTCTAACTAGGCTCTAACTAACCAGCACCACACAGTGCCCCAGGTCATGAAAAAACATTGCCACCATAAAGATTTACGAACACAGGAAGAACCAGCTCTCTTCTCCCAAGGGAAAGCCAGATCCACAGGTTCCCACAACAGTAAATTAGTTTACAACAGTCAGCCCACCATAAGATTTTAGGGTTAACACAAGGTTAAAGTCCCCACACTCAGCATAGCCTCAAGTGACATGCATTTCACTCCCTTTTATGACGCAAAACAGGTTCGTCGGGAACGCGCATTCATGCGCAAAAACTCAGTTTAAACTATCGCCTTTTCTCATATTGGGTCACTTGAAGTAGAACCTTGCTCCAAGGCGAAGCTACGAGTCCATCAGCGCGCGCTAAGGTATTTAGACCGAACCTACCTCTTAGACTGCTGCTCATAATTAGTCTAACCTGTTACCAGTATAACTTTTCGCTGAATAAAGTCGAGGATTTTTATACCGACATAGTCCATCCCTTCTCCGTCTCAGTTCCTCCGATCCACATCCAGCCAACGGCCAGACCACATTTTTCCCAACACTGCTGAATAATGCATCAGCTATTATTTATGCCTCACTAATATTAAATGTATGAAATTCACACTGTTTAGCCAAAACAGCCCAAAATATGAGCTGTCCAAACCATGTGATTCAAAGATCTCCAGCATTAAAGTTACAGGGTGGATGCATTATTCGGCAGCACGCTCCCGCGAGGTGCATGCAATTCTCGGCGGGCAGACAGAACTCGGCATAACACCGTAGCCTACAGGAAAATTCTTCTTAATAAAGCAAACTGCTTCCGGTGAGCGTGTTTTGACTCACCCGTAAGCACAGACACGGTGATTAGGTACGCTGATTTCAACATCAATGCAGTCTTGTAGGGTCGGTTCACTGTTTTTTTTCTCCGCTGGACATTTATAGTGCTTCATATCGCTGGAAATCCCCGCATACCGAAAGCGAAACCAGTCATCAAAATGACTCATCTCGATGCGAGTTCTCCATTACCAGAACCATAAGCAATTATTTCTTCCCATTGATGCTTCCTGGCGAACTGACCGGTGCGAACCCAATCAAGGAAAAGAATCATGAAATCAGAAACCATTTATAACTGGTGTAAGCTTGAAATATGGTCAACATGAAGCAGACATAAAATGAATTAAATCAAGAATCACAGAGATAACTTATCTGCCTTATCACAAGGGATTGTTTCTTATCTAAAGCCCTTGCTTTAGCATAGTTTGCCCCGCTGTCAGCACTCAAGCTATTCCTTCCCGTTAGTAAGTGGGTCCTTCAAGAGGAAATGCCATTCGACACAATACCTCCGTAGAAAAATAGGTTTTATTTGAAGTCAAAATCACAGAAGATACATGTTATTAGTAAAGAGACACACGAGACAATGCAAAACATTGACTTTATATTGTATCATAATGAAGACCTCCAAGCAAAACATAACAAATTGAAAGCATTGGCTTGCCAACGAATTTAGGTGTGACAGATTTAAATGTTTGGAAACTCCCAAAACTTACTTTTGGATTCTAGAGAAGCAAAAGGGAAACAAACATATGACTAAGATACTACTGTGAGTGGAATGCAGGACAGTCCTGAATGTCGAATTTTAGCAACACATTTCCTTTGCGTTCTGACATAAAAACATTCCCGTTCTTTCATCATTTTGGTAAACAGGAAGTCTCTTTGTGGACCGACTGATCTTCATGGGGTTGTACAATCAAGAGGGAGGAGAATGTGAACCAGAGGACGTGTTCAGGTTGAGCATAATCTATTATTGCGTTATATTGTTTGATAAAAAAAAAGGAAAAAAAGAGGGAGTAGTTGTACATGGCATTTGTAACTCTTGGGTGTATAGCGGTTGCGATTTGCTCCTTTCAGAGTAAGACGTTTGGACGCGTGTCTGCTAGCAAAGATATTCTACAGCAAATGAAAAAAACCAAGATGTACACAATGAAAAAAAAAAAAGGGATTTTATTGAGACAGACTCACCTGAACAGTCTATTTCAATAGCCAGAAAATGGGCGACCTGTGTTTAGCGCTCTGACGCGTAATTCCCTTTCTCAAAGGGAAGGGGGGTACAGCCCCTCCCATGACAACGCTCATCCAGGGTCAGGTTTCAGTTTGTTGAACGAAACACTTTCTAAAAAATAACAACCGTTTCTGACCCATGGGGAAACGACCCCCGTGGCGGCTGCACAGGGCAGGGACCCGATGGCTGAACGGGTGAAGGTGGCAAGTGGGATGGAGGGAGGAGGGCGCTCAGCGCTGGCGGTCCCAGCGCCAGATGGAGGCGTCGTCGCACACGGCGATCAGGATGCTGCTGTCCCGGCTGAAGCTGGTCTGGCGGATGGCCGAGGTGCAGCGGGGCAGGGTCAGGGTGATGCACCTGGAGAGAGACATAGCCGAGTGTCAAGGTGTCCCCGAGCAAGACTCCTCACCCTGACTGCTCCTGAGCAGCTGACTGCTGTCGCCCTGCGAGGTTGACTCCGCCGTCGGGGTGTGAATGGTTGTATGTCGCTTTGGATAAAAGCATCAGCAAAATCCCCAAAATGTAATTGCTAAATGGACTGACATTGACCAGGTCGTACACACATTCACACACCGACTGCGAACTGGTGGTTGAATGTGTCGCCCATGTGAGGGGACAGCCAGCTCGTCTGAAACAGTTAGGGAGTCTTGCTCGGGGATGGAACTAGCAACCTTCTGGTTGCTAGTCAAACCGCGCCCAGGATTGAGGAAACCGCTAAATCAGGTGCAATAGAAAAAATGGATATGATCTGATGCCCATAGACCTAGAAAAAAGACACCTGTAGTAGACTACTTGTACTTTCAGTGGAATTTCCTGGGCAACACCTCCCAAGGGGAAGATTCTATGGAAAATGTAAGTCTCCCACCTTTATCTACAAACACTACTCCAGAGTGGCTGTTCCACCATCTGATGCACGCTCGAGGGAGTTTGATGTGGGTTTTTACAATGTTCGACAACCACCCCCCACCCACCTGCTTCTATTGTACCCAATGCGTCACTTATGGCGCTTTTCCACTACACTTTTCCAGCACGACTCGCCTCGCCTCGCTCGCCTCGCCTCGACCACGTTCCTTTTCCATTACAAAAAGTACCTACTCAACTGGTGGCGGGTCGTCATAGCACGGCGGTGCGAAACTTGCGTGACGCAAGAGAATGTTCTATGCGCGACACAAACACAAACACAAACACAAACAATGGAGGACATGGAGGCAGTGGTGTACTTGCTGCTCGTTCTGTGGCTTTTTGTCACAAACACAAAGCAAAAGAAGATAGTCAAGAAAAGGCTGCAGGCGCGAGACAAAACACAACAGAAAAGTACAGGAGAGGTTTTGGAAGCCGTACAGCAGTATGAAGCCGAAGGAATGAGACGAGTGAGACGACACTCCCTGACCAATCAGCGGCCAGCAGTGTGTCGACGTCACATTTTAGTACCGGCTTGACTCGCTTGGAACCTCACCAGAGCAGGTACTAAAATAGTACCTGGTACCAGGTACTTTCCCTAGTGGAAACGCAAAAAGAACCGAGGCGAGTCGAGGCGAGTCGCGCTGGAAAGGTGTAGTGGAAAAGCGCCATTAGTGTGTTTTCATGGGACAGCTAGATTGGGTTAAGCCATATACCGATTTTGCTACTCGAACGGACCGTGTCACTTGTCTGAATGTACATGGTCTTTCCGAGAATTGAATAATGGCCGGAGCATGGCTGACACCTCTACACTAGTTGGTGCTGTAGCCCTTTCAAGTGGTAGTAGAGCCACCGGCTGACCTCTTTACGTCACCAGCAACAAGAAACTCAGGCGGCATTCGAGAAAGTTGTTTTCAATAGACAGCTGTGTGAGAAGGTGAAATCCTCCTCCTTCTCACAGTCTCGCATTAGAGTAATTATTATTATTATTGCCATTATTGTTATTATTACATTGTGTGTATATATATATTATATTATATATATATATATATATACTATAATATATTTATTATATAGATATATATATATATATATATATTATGTTATATATATATTTATATATAACTATAATATAGATATATATATTTGTGATGGATGAACCGAATTTTCGGCCAGCCGAAAAATGGCCCAAAAGCACATTTTCGGTTTCGGGCCGAAATACTTTTATCACCGAAACAACACGGCCGAAACAGAAATTTGTGATGACGCAAACAAAAAGCGCGGCCAGCCCACGCTTGTCTGGATAAGCGCCAATATGTTTGCGGTGTGGATGTTTTTCAATGTTTCTGAGAAAGACCCACGTATAACGATTTGCAAAAATTGCAATGCCTTGATTTTAATGAAGTTATAGCCATAAATGCAATGGCACTAGGGTTGCCGCGGTGAGGACATTTTCACACCGATTAATACACCGGTAATACCGAGTATAAACGGTAAAAACTTTGAAACTAGGTCAACCGCCATCTTCTCCGTCAACTCACACTCGATGACAGCGTCTGGCAGCGCGCCAATTCTCGGTGACAGCGTCTTATAACGTTCAATGTATAATAGTATAACATAATAGCATATATAATATCACGGCCGAAAGCTCTGTGCGCCTCCGGTTGGCCGTAGCGCGAGGAGCTCTCGTAGGGATTGGGCTTCACGGGGGTTTGTTTACCGGCGTTGCTATGGTTACCAGTCTTGTGTGTTCCAACGCAATATTAGGTGGCCTATCTATTAGGTTTGTGTATACACATATATATATATACACATATATATATATATATATATATCATATATATATACACACACGTATACATATATACACACACACATATATACACATATATATATACACACACATACATACACACATATATACACACACACACACATCACACACATATATATACATACATACACACATATATAGACACATATATATTATATAATACAATAGACACATATATCACATATATATACTATAGACACATAACACATATATATATATATACACACATATATATATATATATATATATATATATATATATATATATATATATATATATATACACACATATACTACACACACATATATATACATATATATATATATAATATATATATATACATACATACATACCTACATATATATACACACACACATACATACATACCTACATATATATACACACACATATACATACACACACACACACACATACATATACATACACACACACACACATATACATACACACACACACACATATATATACACACACACACACATATACATATATATACACACACACACACATATACATATATATACACACACACATATACATATATATACAAACACACATATATATACATATATATATACACACACAACACACCATATACATATATATACACACACACATATACATATATATACACACACACATATATATGTATATATATGTATATGTATATGTATATGTATTATATATATATATATATATATATATATATATATATATATATATATATATATACATATATATCATATACATATACATATACATACATATATATATACATATATATATATATACATACATATATATACATATATATATATATACATATATATATATATATATATATATATATATACACACACACATATATATACATACATACCTACATATATATATATATATATTAGGGATGGGACGAAATATCGTTTGGCGAAATATCGCGATACAAAACGTGACGATACGCATCGAGTTTGAAAAAAATGGATCGCGAAATGAAGACTAGATGGCACTGCCACGTGATTTGTATAGTATATAAATAATTTAGTTTGTGCGTTTGTGGGGCAGGCATGCAGTACCATCGGTTGGTCAAGCAGGGGAAAACTAAATTAAAAAAAATTCGGAACGGTGCAGGTGCGTCACGTCACAGTCAGGTCACACAAGCGCATGCGTTAGCAGCAACTACCTTGCCTCAAACGCCGGAAAATGGAGGTCGAATGAGGTCGAAATTGAGGACGCTCCGCCTGGATAAGGTCATTTGTCTGGCAGTATTTCGGCTCTTCTCATAAAAAAAGACAAAGACGGCAATAGAGTAAC
>OLKM01001902.1:30000-97493 GCA_900291075.1 Melanogrammus aeglefinus
ACTTGTGGGAGGGCTTCTCTAGAAGCGCGTGGGGTGAAATTTCTCCTGATTACCTCATCAACAAAATTAACAGCTAGAATGCCCAAGGTCTGCAATGCTGTAATTGCTGCAATGGAGGATTCTTTTGACGAAAGCAAAGATTGAAGAAGAAAAAAAAAAATATTTCAAAATAAAAAATCATTATTTCTAACCTTGTCATGTCTTGACTATATATTCTATATCATTTTAACAAACTCATTGGTGGTAAATAAAAAGTGTGAACTTTTCATGGAATCACAAAATTCTGGGTGACCCCAAAACTTTTGAACGTAGTGTAGGTAATTAGTGGCCACTAACACAGTATTCAAAGACGTTCCCGAAAATTCAGCCGCTGGTGCAGTTAAGCACTCCGAGCCAGTCGCACATTGACTCTTCCCCAACATGCGACTGTCTGGCGTTGTAGCTATAATGCAAATGAGGAGGACGAGGGAGGTCAAGGAAAAGGTGGGTCGGTGTGCGGCCAGCTGGCAGCCTTGCAGCCACGGTACCATGCGCTCTGTTTACAGTGTCTCATTGGCGGGCCAGGCAGAGTAAGGGGAGTGAGCTACTGCAAGTGGAACGACATAAATAAACCACAAATCAAATCAGCTTGAGCCTCCATTTTTTTTGAAAGGCGAGCAGAACAACTAGTGCTTGTTTTACACCGAACGCAAGTTTTAGCCACTGGGGGACCATAGGCAGGCTAGGGGAAGACATTTATGTTAGAAAACCTCATAAAGTGAGATTTTCATGCCATGGCACCTTCAAGATTCAAAATATCAGAGAATTTCCAGTTCGGTCGCGGCGCAATGAATAAAGATCGTATACACGTCCTGAATGCATGTTGATGATACACTTTTCATAGGGGGTAATGGCATGACACCAGCTTCCTCCATCTTCTGCGTCATCTTTTTAAATAAAATCGAGTTTCTTGTTTTCCAACGACGTCAACCATAAATAAAGAAATAATTTAATATTTAAATTTATAAAGAAATAAGAATTGTTTATATATCTATAGCAACAACACGACTACCGTCTCCTACTTCCGGCTCAAGTCCCCCGGCTGCAAGATCTCGAGCATGCGCAGAACATGAACAGCGATATGTGATACGATGCTGGTTTACATGCAGGTAGAAAGCGGACTATGAGCGAGTTATCTAGGTATTCTTATCCGTTTTTGCCATCTCCGTTCATGTACCGATTGCTGTCCGAAGTATATCTGATAAAGGTGTTTACATGTATTTTAAAAGTCCTGTTTGTTTATTTACCCAACTATGAAAGCTAGAGGTTTTGGTTGATGTAGGTTTAGGTAGAGCCATAGAGCAAATTTAAATTGAATGTGTCCTAAAAATAAGTTAAGTCTGCGTCACCCATATATGTACGGGCACTCTCAGGATTAATGATAAGGAACAGACTGGTCATGCGAGGCATGCATGGTGTTTTTATCCATCACATGAGGCGTGTCTGGCTTTGCGAATGTACAAGCGGTGAGTACCAGCTTAGATTATAAAAACAAGATTAGTACAACAAAATGTCATCTCTGCGTTCAACCAATCAATAGAAGCGCCGGTGGGCAGCCACAGTGCAGTATCCATGGACCCACTGTGGCGCCAGGGCCATTGGCACTGCAGTCATGTACTGCATGTGTTGCTCCCTGAACGGTCGGGTGACGCTTACTTGGCTTTGTGGGGGTCTTCCACCTCCAGGTCCCAGACGTAGAGCTTGCCCACTTGGTTCCCCAGCGCGAGCATCTGCAAATCAGAGGAGGATAGGTTGTTCATTAAGCAGAGTGTAGAGATCGACCAATTATCGGCCGGGCCGATTAACGGTGCCCATATTCAGCATTTTGAGGCATATCGGCATCGGTCTTTTTCTTTATCCGATGGCCGATAAGAGATCAATTTAGTACAGGGTTATTTTGGCTCCGATGCAGCCGTGCCTCTGTGTCTGCCGACACTACGCTGTCTCCAGCATTGTCCCACCCACAGCACCATCTGATTGGTTACATGCTCTGGTTACACGCAGGGCCACGACGGGTTACAGCCAAACAGCAGTGAAAGCTGTGCATGCACAGTGCTCACACACACACGGCGGAGAGGGGAAAAGGTTTTGTCTGGTTTGGTTTCAAGGTAAGTTATGGCAGTAGACTCTTGAGAAATTGTAATAAACATCCCAGTCCTCTACAACTCACAACAACTAGTAACATTACTGTGAGCCCATTAATGTTATCGAAACATAAGCAGCAGCTCTGCTCGCTCGCAGTCCGTTTATCCTCGAAACAATGTTGCTAAACTCGATTCAGTCCACTTTTATTGCAGGGAAGCACGTTAAGCGGTGGTTATACTTCTATAACTGCGTAATATAATATTATGCGCTATCCAACTGTGTAACCACGGAGCCCCTTGAACCCATAGGCTTTAAGGTGAAGGCTGATTAGCTTTAAGCGTAACGTTAGCCCATCGGCCCGCTTTCTCCTTCTCTGGCTCTAGACGCTCAGCAGATTGTAGCAAAACTCTACAACTTATGACTACTAACGTTACTGTGAGGCCCAATACGTTAGCAGCAGCTGTCTGTTCCTATGACAAACACTGATTATTAAAGTGAAGATGCTAGGCTATTTAGTGTTTTTAAATAGTTTAATCACTTGAAACAAGGTTGCTGATAATATTGATGGGGAAATAGTCAGTGATAAAAGTAAGAAGAGTGTGTGTGAGAGAGTGAAATTCAGTTAGTTTTATTACAGGGAAGCACGATGAAGGGAGGGCTAGAGAATAGTGTGTGTGTGTGTGTGTGTGTGTGTAATGAGAAACTGACAGCAAAGCGGCGTCTGTCTGAGAGAAAACTGTCTGGCAATAATGGTTGTTTAACTAGGGAACTATTTATTTAAATTTTCAGTTGTAAAAGATTAACAGTTCAGTCCAGAAAAATTTTAGGGAGCCATTTATTTGTTTAAATTGTGTTATGTTGCAAATCTGATAAGCTGTTGTGTTTATTAAACATATGCTTAAATGCATTTAAATGAAGTTAAGTGTTTGAGTTTGTATTCAAAATTTTGACGGCAATATTTTCCCTTTTTCTGTAAATTAATATCGGCCCCAAATATCAGTTATCGGCCCCCTTGACTACTAATAATTGGTATCGGCTCGGGAAAAAACCATATCGGTCTATCTCTAGCAGAAAGCATCAGGTCCAAGCACAAATGGGATTGCCAAGATGGTCAAAGGTGAGCTAACTACAGGAAAAACAAATGATCTAAAAAGGTTCATCATCGATAGCAGCAGAGGACAATTCAAAAATCCCCTTCGAGGTCCGCCTTCTAAAATTATATTTAACATTTACAGAGTTTCCGACCTTTGGTTTAACCTTTTTCTTTATTCACCTTTGACGGCACCATTATTATTACTAACCGTGATTAATGATCAAGCACTAATTTAAGTTTTTTGTACCCCACAAAGGCAGCCTCAAAGTATGAATCATATCCAATAATAATATAAAAAGGTGTGGATGCCGACCTTCTGCCAGAAGTCCATGGAGAAGCGCATGTACCAGATGTCACACTGGCTATAATCGAAGCGGCCCAGCACCGTCACGTTGGACTCGTTGGCCTTGATGCGGTCGATGTCGTCCTCCATCTTGCCCGGCTTCCAGCACACGATGGCATTCTCACATGACTACACACACACACACACACACACACACACACACACACACACACACACACACACACACACACACACACACACACACACACACACACACACACACACACACACACACACACACACACACACACACGGGGACTCGGGTCACACTCAAAGGACAATTCCGGTATTTCGAACATTGAGCCCCCTTTCTTGTTTCAGGGTATATATACAGAATTCTTAAGTTGAATTTACTACCTTTTAATACCATCACCATATTTTTTAATACCAGCACGACTTCAAGAGAGACTATAGGAGTTGGATTAATCAAAATGTCCCAACGGGACTTGGTCCATAGTTTTTAATCAATATGTCACAAAGTAAACATAGACAGAGAGTGTCGGAGAGAGTTTTTGTCTCCAGTGTTGAAGTTAAGTTATAATTACCTCGTTAATATTGTTATTAAAGTGTTAAGGTTTTACATGAAATAGTACCGCGTAGTAATGCGAACTTACACACAACACTAACCGATTTCTAATCGGAATAGATCTATTCCTATCATGCAATCCAAATGTACTGTATATAGGCCTATGGCATTTACAAAAGTGGTAAGCTTACGTTCGTATGTCTCTCGCGCACAACCGTTATGTTGGCCTGGACTTATAGGATATATGTAAGGGATGATGTTATAGTACAGAACGCCGGTCAGTATCGGGTAAATAAGCCCAGACAGGGCGAAGCAGGTGTCTTGCTTCGCCCTGAAGGGTATTATTTTCGATAATGTCCGGCGACATTCTATACATTACACGACTCCTTGCCAAAACAGCAGAGAAATAGTCGGCCAAAGACGTTGACGTCACTTAGAAACCGGACGCGCTGGGGTTGATAATTTACCAGACTACTTACGGAGTGGGAAGAAAGACGTGAATCAGGCAAGAAATCCACTTTCCTTGAAAGTTGTCAAGTTCGGTATGCATAAAAGTTCCGACTGACCAATTGCGAAATACATTGGAACGTCAAAACAGTAGGGCTAGAACCCAGCAAAAAGGCTACAACCAGCCCCCCTTTTAGTTTCCGGTCCGGTTTCCGTTTCAATGGATTTACAAAATGCCAAATAAAACACGCCAGAAACTGTATTTCACTACAATACTTGATTAGGAACATCAACGAATATCATTAACCACTCAGTGAGTTACACATTTCTGAAAACAAACGTTGAGGGTAGGTTCATGAATGCCCATAGCCACCCATTGTGACGCAGACAGGGGCGATTCAAAATAAGAATGGTTTGATTCCGAATAATTTTGGTGTTAACCACTCTATTTCATCCTAGACATGGGGTTTTCAAATTGGGTGAATGCGAGCCTCCCCTTAAAGCTGTACTGTACGATTTGAGAGAGCAAGCATGATTCGAAATTAGCTTCTCTTCGGAGTTCCGTTTAACTCCTCCCCCACCCTTCAGGACTCCCTGCCCCCACCCCTCGACACAGAGCCGTGCACGAGCGCTGCTGCTACTTGGCAACCAGGTAGCTACGCTGCCGCTGCCTCATTGAGCGAGAGCTGAGCTAACGGTCGGCTGCGTTTCTTTCTTTGCCCTCCGTGAACGCGCTCAGGCCGGCTCAGGCTCGTACACAGAGGGGAGAGAACGCGCAGGCTTGTGATTGGTTCTTTAGATTCGGGTACAATGTCTCCGATTGGTAAGCATTCTAACAGATTTATAGCCGATACAGAATTCGTTTTTGTTTCGCTTCTTTTTCATTGCCCATAAGTTATTTATTGCTGTCAGGATGTAAAAACCAATTTCAACAACATATTAAAAAGTGCATATCACTGGAAATCGTACAGTATGACTTTAAGAGTAGGTTAGGACAGCCGAGGACCCCCCCCCCCCAAAAAAAAAATCCTGTCCGCCTGACCTAACACGCCTCTTCAGTTATTGCCATCTTTTGTGTGTTCCAGGCAATGATGACTTTCAATAACTAATCAAATCTAAATATTAGCAAATAATTTCCAACTTCATGCAGGTCTAATGAGGCTACTTTTAAAATCAATCATCAGTAGGCCTATCCACAAGTCAACAAAACAAAGCTACAACCGACGACAACCGACGGCTGTAATCGGCACCGTGTGTCTGGGCCTTAAGCGCACTTTCGAAGGAGATGCGCATCGTCTCGGAAAAAATGGTAAGCACAATGGACAGCTCTCTGATCAATGAACAACAACGGCTTGTTATGAGATCGAACAGATTCACATATTTTCATCAAAATGATTGAACGATTTCAGCCACATAAATCCTCAGATTTAAACAAACAAAATGAGCCATTTGCGCTACGAGCGGCATCAACCCTATGGCCCAACCAATTTATGCATTCAAGACAACACAACTTTGACTTTCCATTTAATCGTCCATATCAGTGAGAACAATGAGGCCTCGCTTTTGATTCGCAAAGTTGTTTATTGCGGGGCTGCAATGCAGAGAGAAATAAACGCAAGTCGTCCTCCACCTGCAGCCTTGATCTGTATTTGTTTTTAATCAGGGTCAGTGCGGGAAACTCACACTCACATACAGTGGGGCAAAAAAGTATTTAGTCAGCCACCAATTGTGCAAGTTCTCCCACTTGAGAGAGGCCTGTAATTTTTATCATAGGTAAACCTCAGCTATGATAGACAAAATGAAAAAAAAAAATCCAGAAAATCACATTGTCTGATTTTTTAAGAATTTATTTGCAAATGATGGTGGAAAATAAGTATTTGGTCACCTACAAACCAGCAAGATTTCTGGCTGTCACAGACCTGTAACTTCTTCTTTAAGAGGCTCCTCTGTCCTCCACTCGTTACCTGTATTAATGGCACCTGTTTGAACTCCTTATCAGTATAAAAGACACCTGTCCACAACCTCAAACAGTCACACTCCAAACTCCACTATGGCCAAGACCAAAGAGCTGTCAAAGGACACCAGAAACACAATTGTAGACCTGCACCAGGCTGGGAAGTCTGAATCTGCAAGAGGTAAGCAGCTTGGTGTGAAGAAATCAACTGTGGGAGCAATTATTAGGAAATGGAAGACATACAAGACCACTGATAATTTCCCTCGATCTGGGGCTCCACGCAAGATCTCACCCTGTGAGGTCAAAATGATCACAAGGTGATCGGTGAACAAAAATCCCAGATCCACACGGGGGGACCTAGTGAATGACCTCAAGAGAGCTGGGACCAAAGTAACAAAGGCTACCATCACTAACACACTACGCCGCCAGGGACTCAAATCCTGCAGTGCCAGACGTGTCCCCCTGCTAAAGCCAGTGCATGTCCGGGCCCGTTTGAAGTTTGATAGAGAGCATTTGGACGATCCAGAACAGGATTGGGAGAATGTCATATGGTCAGATGAAACCAAAATTGAACTTTTTGGTAAAAACTCAACTCGTTGTGTTTGGAGGAGAAAGAATGCTGAGTTGCATCCAAAGAACACCATACCTACAGTGAAGCATGGGGGTGGAAACATCATGCTTTGGGGCTGTTTTTCTGCCAAGGGACCAGGACGTCTGATCCGTGTGACGGAAAGAATGAATGGGGCCATGTATCGTGAGATTTTGAGTGAAAACCTCCTTCCATCAGCAAGGGCACTGAAGATGAAACGTGGCTGGGTCTTTCAGCATGACAATGACCCCAAACACACCGCCCGGGCAACGAAGGAATGGCTTCGTAAGAAGCATTTCAAGGTCCTGGAGTGGCCTAGCCAGTCTCCAGATCTCAACCCCCATAGAAAATCTTTGGAGGGAGTTGAAAGTCTGTGTTGCCCAGCGAAGGCCCAAAAACATCACTGCTCTAGAGGAGATCTGCATGGAGGAATGGGCCAAAATACCAGCAGCAGTGTGTGAAAACCTTGTAAAGACTTACAGAAAACGTTTGACCTCTGTCATCGCCAACAAAGGGCATGTAAGAAAGTATTGAGATGACCTTTTGTTCTTGACCAAATACTCATTTTCCACCATAATTTGCAAATAAATTCTTTAAAAATCAGACTGATTTTCATTTTGTCTCTCATAGCCGAGGTATACCTATGATGAAAATTACAAGCCTCTCTCATCTTTTTAAGTGGGAGAACTTGCACAATTGGTGGCTGACTAAATACTTTTTTGCCCCACTGTAAGTAGGTGGAGGTTAAGGGGATTAGGACTTTCATAGCGTTTGTGGAGATCTGGGGGAACTCGCTCTCCACAGAAAACCAGAAACGCATTCAGGATCATATTTCCTATGATTTTTACTGGGTCCTGTCTCCTCCCTTAATACTGACTTTCTGGTGACTTGGGACAAGGAAACGATGCATTTTAAAACCAATACACGCACGCACAATTACCGATATCAATAGCTTCATACAGGTGTATTTTTTCTTTGCGTGTTTCGTGTCGTGCCTCTGTGGCTCTTTGGCCCCCCCCGGGGAGGCACACCTCACCTATTGAAAACCGCTGTCCTAGACAAACCAGAAAGTGGGTTCAATGTTCAAAATACTGGAATTATCCTTTAAGTCGTACACGCAGTGACTTGAGACTTGTAATCACATCATACCCCCATACCCCATTCTCCGTGGCAACGGGGTGTGTGTGTGTTGGTTGGGGTCCTCACCTTAGAGAGCAGCAGGTCTCCCAGCCAGCGCACACAGTCCACGTAGTTCCTGTGGATGTCTCGCGTTGAGAAGTCCGGGAAGTGAATCTTCTGCGACACGAATGGCCTTGGAAGAGAACGCGACAAACGACAAACCGTGAAACACACCGAGTCGTTGTTTGCAGTAACACTTGAGTCTTCATCTATCACTCTCCTCTGAAGCAACAGGTTAACAATCAAAGCATACAATGGAGACGCCAGGCACTGCATGACCTTGTTTCTCTTGAGGGAAAGTTATTGAATATGATGAGTAGAGGTGGGACCAAATATCGTTACAGCGATATAGCGTCGCCTTTTTTAGTGCGATACAAGATTAGATAGACTGGCGCCAAATATACATATTTTCCCAATTTCTCTATTTCATATCTATTTTTGCATTTTTATGCTTTATTCATGAAGAGTTAGATAGGCACCAAATACAGATTTATTTGATTAATAAATAAGGCGCTCTAAACTTAACTTTCCCTGCTCCTCGTGGCGCTCAACACATGAATGAGGGAAACTTGAAGTTAACTTACCATCGACGAGTAACTGAAAAACTCGATTTGGACCAAGAATAAAGACCGAAATCCAGCACTTTACCTTTTCAGTTGTTTTGTATTCATCGTTAAAACTTATATCATGATGTATCGTTGTAGGATTGTCTTACAATATATTGATTATTGCAGAATCGCTTCACGCACAATTATCGGTCTCGCGGGCCATGTATCGTGCATTGTACCGTGATTCCCGCCCCTAATAATGACAAAATGAAAATGAGCCGAGACTGGAAAGACCCTGTATTACCAGACCTCTTTTTACAGTCTGAGTGTTCAAGGTTTGGTGTGCTATTTACAGCTTGTTGTCGTCGGTATCTTCTTACCTGTTGGTCTTGGAGGGGTTGTACTCGTAGGATCCCCGGATGGCTTTCTTCATCCTCTCCGAATCGATACGCCACAGCTTCAGAGAGTGGTCCATGCCACACGACATGATCTTCTCCCCGAGCAGGTCAAAGTCCTAAACACACACAAACACCACCACCCAAAATCAACCTCCTGTTTTCTGCAGAAAATTTTGAATAAATTAAAGCAAGGAGGTGGAGAACTAATTTCGACAACTAAAATGCTGGGCGTCAATGGTCCAACTTTTAACCACTTCAATAACAAATAAAGCCCTAACCCTGGCTTAGTGTTTCTATTATGCTCCACCAGTTGAGCTTCAGAGGACACAGATAGATTTAGACATTAATATATGTTCTTGCTTTCCTCTGACGCAAGGTCAGGGGGTCGAGTTCTAAAACGTGGCCTGTGAAGCTCTTTGAGAGACAAGGGGCTGAAAACAAATGACATTTACTTGTTTCTGATCTTTATAAAATGGCGAGGCGCTCCCGAGGTGAACCGGCAGACTTGTCCCCGGGGCCAGGGCGTCCTTACTGACGACGTGTATTAAGTGATTGATTGAAGGTTTGAGTGCTACTCACGGCACTCAGCACCTCGTCGCGATGGCCCTCGACACCGCCCAGGATGGCCACTAGGGTGTCCGTGTGGATGTTCCACAAGCGGAGGGCGTGGTCTGTGGAGAGAGAAAACACACACACACACACACACACACACACATTGGACCATGGCCATCCAATATCCTCAGCTTAGCTCAGGAGGTCGAGCAACTTGTAACCGGAAGGTTGCTAGTTCGACGCCTGGCTCCTCCTAACCGAGTGTCCCTGAGCAAGACGACTCACCCTGACTGCTCCTGATGAGCTAGCTGTTGCCCTGTTTGGTTTGCTTAATGCCCTAAATGTAATTTAGTTGGATATATGCTTCTATGTGGAAATGGAACCATGGGGATGGTTACGGTAGAAACAGGTTAACCGAGGGTTACTTTGGTGTGGTTGCCTTACCTTTGCTGACTGAGAGCAGCAGGTTGGGGTCGCGGGGGTGGAACTTGAGCTCGTTGATGGCGTTTCCGTGACCTACATAGTGCTGGATGAACCACAACAGGGAGTCAGTGGTCCGCACGCACCTGGCCCTTTCAGCCTTGTTATGTCAACACAGCCAATACCGTGTCCTTACGTTACCTCATCACAGAACCGGTACACAAATGTATCCCACATGGGGTTATCTCAGATCCACCATTCAAATTGAAACCCAACACATTTCCTTAACAGCCCGGCCACAATCAGCTGTAGGGATGTAATGAGAACTAGGGATGGTCAACGGTCGTTGAATAGTTGACTAGTCTCACGTACAAACATTTTTGATAAATCACCGTTGCTAAGAATATAATGACCGCTGTCAAGGAAAGTGGATTTTTTTTCTTTTTCTGTCGTATCACTCCCTTAGTCCGGTAACTTATCAACCGCATTGTTCTCGGTTGCTAAGCGATGTCCACGTCTTTAGCAGACTACTTCTCTGCTGAATGCAGGCAACAAATAAATTGTAAAAAAATATATTTTTGGCCAAAGTTTCCATATGCTAAAGACGTGTCTAGTTCACAGTCATGCAGGCTTCAGTAAAATAAATAGTGATCCGTTTTCGGTGCGTGTAGGCCTATCTGCCTAAGCCCACTTTGAAATAATTTTGATGTTGAATGTTGGTGGCGCAGTTGTTGAAATAAACAAATTGATTTCATACAAATCATAAAAGCCTCTCACTGTGTCATTGTGTGTGCACGTGTATACGAGGTGCGTGTTTGCAGTGTTCTTGATTGACCGATATTTGAATATTATTCAAATACTTCTCAGCGAATATTGAATAGTATTTTTGCCAGAAATGCACATCCCTAATGAGAACCGATACTCCTGTATGAAGTAGATGTAAAAAATTAAAAAACAAAAAATTGACTGTACTATTTTTTTGAAGGTTTTTATCGTAGAGTGAGTAAGACAACTCCATTCTCTCTACATGTTTATCGGAATTAAACTAGACATAGTGTACCATAATTCAGTTCATGTTAATCAGAATTCAACTAGACATACTGTATCCTAACTAGCGATGCACCGAAATGAAAATTCTTGGCCGAAACGGAAAACCGAAAATGAGAAAACCAAGGCCGAAAACCGAAACACCGAAAGAAATTATTATGCCAAATATTAGTACCATTTATGGTTACCGTGCTATGCGGTTTTACCGGTGTTGAGGCCAACACAGAGTTATTTTGTATTATTTTTTTCCAGTAATAAAAAAAAATTCCGGTCTTGTGTGGAACGCGCAAGACTGGTAACCATAGCAACGCCGGTAAACAAACCCCGCAATAAGTGATATTATATATACAATTATATTATACTATTATATATAGAACGTTATAAGACGCCGTCACCGAGAATTGGCACGCTGCCAGACGCTGTCAACGAGTGTGAGAGGAGAGTTCAAGGGGAAGATGGTGGTTGACCTAGTTTCAAAGTTTATACCGTTTATACTCGGTATACCCGGTGTTGACACGAGTGTATTACTCGGTGTGAAAATGTCCACACCGCGTCAACCGTAGTACCATTGCATTTATGACTATGTACTAACAATTAAAATCAAGGCATTGCAATGTTTGCAAATCGCTATACGTGGGTCTTTCTCAGAATCATTGAAAAACATCCACACCACAGACATATTGCCGCTTATCCAGACAAGCGTGTGCTGGCTTTTTATTTGCGTCATCACAAATTTCTGTTTCGGCCGTGTTGTTTCGGTGATAAAAGTATTTCGGCGATAAAAGTATTTCGGCCCGAAACCGAAAATGCGCCTTTGAGCCATTTTCGGCTGAAAATTTTCGGTGGCCGAAAATTCGGTGCATCCCTAATCCTAACTGAATTAAGGTTTATCTGAATTCAACTAGACATACTGTACACTAACTTAGTTCATGTTCAAATTAGATTAAACCAGATGTACTGCATATTAAATTACTTCATGTTAATCTTTTCACTAGAATTGCCACTGCCCTGCTGAGTAACACTAGATACATACTAATTTCAAAGCTCGATAACTCTCCATGTTAAACTAAATGGATAGATATATAGAACAGAAACACAAGAAACTTTGGTCAAATGTAAGTTAACATACGCTACACAAGAAGCATCGCACACCAAACTTACGACGTCACATGTGATGGAACCAACCAGATGAGGCCTGAGTGTCTGCAGTGACTGGTACAGGTTGAATCCCCCTCCCCACCACCACCCCAAAGCTCACCTTGATGCACTGCATGGAGATGTGGTTGATGATCCGGATGATTCCGCGGGAGCCCGCCACGGCCAGCAGGGGGTGGCTGGTGTTGGTGTCAAAGGTCCAGGCGCAGGTGTAGAAGTTCTCATCTGCCTTTGAGCGGGGGAGGGTCAAAGGTCAAGGAGAAACAGACCCCAATTCAGAACCAGGCGAACCGGCAGGCAGAATGTTGTGACGCCAACAGGCCTATCACACACGCACTTCAGCGGTAATGGGGCGGAATGGTCATGACACGAGTCAAAGGTCAGAAGAAGTGATCCTTGCTTAAAGAGAGGTTGAGTCAAACCATACTTCCTCAACCACCACAAGACTCAAACCATGTTTAGAAGTACTTGTAATGGTGCCGGTAGTCATAGTAACCCGTAGTAACATGTGGTGAGCTGTGGTAACCTTCGTAGCAGCTAGTGGCTCTTTTGGAAACGTATGTATTCTGGTGAAACCACCTGAAGCAGAGCTTAAAGGATGGGAAGGGCAACTGGTTCTGCAGTGTTTGCCGTCGTCTCATCCAGCTGATATTGAAATTACTTTGGGAAAATAACTGCTTTTCATAGATTAATCCATTAACAAGAGCTCCCCAACACCGAGATTCCACCGGCTGCGGCACGGCTGGGCCGTGGAATAGCTGCGACTTCTGCCCTGCGTGCATTTCCACCGGGCGCGTTACGGCAGCGCAGCGCCAGCCGCGAGATCATGCAAGAATCCTAAACCTAATGTTCTCACCTCCAACTCCCAAAACTACTGCAATTAAATGCCACGCTTTGTCCTTCCGGCCATTGTCCTTATAAATAAAAGGATGATTTGGTACATAAATGACTTCATGTTGCTGAACTTCGACAATGAGTCTCTCGTCGTCCATGTTGCCAACCCTCTGAGACCCTTTGATTGATTGACTGCTGACCTAGTGCCACCGGTCATGACGATATAATGTTGATGTGAAGTTGTAATTGGCTACAGGAGCTGAGTAATGCGTTTTATTTTGAAAATTCACCGGATGCTCTATGGCTTTTACTTTTTCACTTCCTGCCCGGCTCGATCTGCTCCGTTGAAATTGACGCGGTTCAGCAACGGCTTGCGTCAAAAATAGAAATGCTACAGAACGATAGCATTGTGGCGCGGCGAGCCGCTCCTGGGACGCTGCTGAGACGTTCCGCAGTGCGCCCGGTGGAAATGGTCTCATTGATTAGAGTAGAAGCTATGTGCTGCGGTGACCGCGGCCAAGACGTGCCGCAGCCGTAACGCGTCCGGTGGAATCAGGCCTTTACACCTAACTGATATACCTAACGTATATCTGAACTCACTGCAAGTCACTTTGGATGTTAAATAAGTATATGTTTGCATGTTAAACGACAAATAGTGAAGTTGTTGCAAAGAGTTGACCTGCATATGTACAAGGGGAACTAGACTAATGAACGAGTTTGCGGGTGAAAGGATACGTCCGCATCAACGTAAGACTGCAGCAGTCGGACCTCTCCCTGAGAGTGGCACTCATACAGGGTCACCTATAGAGAGACAGCAGAGGAACAGTCAGTAAGCAGGCAGAGAATCCATGTTCAGGTAGGACTTTCCATTGACATTAAAGAGTCACATTATTGTAACCAATTTGGATTAAAGTATTCACCAAAAAGTGTGACTAAAAAAAAACAACCACATGACTGAGAATGGTGCCAAATGACTTCATGACCTTAATAACAAACGTTACATTCTGATGCCACAACGGAAAGTACTGCATTAAAAGTAAGCTCCAAGGTGCCCGCATCACGCCGTCTACATCCCCACTCACCCTGTTGCTGCCCACGGTAGCGAACACCAGGGGATCCCCCTCCTTGCTGTGCCAGTTGAACTGAACCCCGAACAGGGGCTGTCCGTGGTCCTCCTGAAACCATGACACACACGGAGGTGGTGGACTTTACACACATGCTTCTTTCTATGCTTTTTTTCTCAGATATATCCTGTGATCGTTTCAATGACTTGCTTCCCTAGCATGTTATATTGCCATCTGGCTAGAAAAGGGAAACATAAAGTCTGATATAATCTGTAAAACCAAGAAAATGAGGACATCAAATCAAAATCGAAATATGGAGATTATCAATGCACAATATCTATATCAATGTTATTGAAAAATGATATGATTCCATATGCAATCATGTCAATAAGAATCCAAATTAACACGGCGCTGTCACACCAAAATTGAACCGGGAGGTGAAAATTGTACCGCCTACGTAATCCGCGTCAAAACATTACGTCATCGATTGACGCGATTGTCCGTTTCCAGGCAGGTTTCAAAAAACATTTGTTCTCATCAAGACAAAATAACATAATACAGATAACACTTGTTTTTACTTTATATTTGTATTGTATTGAATTTAGCTAGTAAACTTGAGTGTTTAAAGTGTATCGTAGTTTATATTTGTATTGTATTTAATTGTTTAATCGAATTTAGCAAGTAAACTGAGTGTTTAAAGTGTATCATAGTCTAGCTAGCTTGTGTTAATTCAATTTAGATAACAGACGTCATCGTTTGACAAGATTGTCCGTTGCCATTCAACGTTCGACGCGATCATCAATTGCCAGGAAGGTTTGGAGTTTTGAACGCTGATTCCTGGGGCTGTAACGATACACCAACTCACGATTCGGTTTGTATCACGATTTTTGGCCCACGATTCGATACATCCCAGGATATTTTTATAATTTAAAAAGCATTTTATTTAAACAACACTTTTATAACAATTAACTTAATGTACCATTTGAGAATAAATAAACACTGAACAGATTTGAACAGAATACTATTAAAGTATAGCAAAATGAATAAATAAATAATTAAAGATTGCAGTTGGAGGATGCTTGCAGGTAGGCAAAAACCCTCAACTAAGTTTTGTGGTTTAGGCTTACGTATTTGGAAATATTAATGTAAATGAATGAATACATAGTAATTTGAATACTTTGGTAGCACTAACCTAACCCATCTATTTGAAAGTTAGGCTATTAAACATGATGCATTATATACGGCCTGATTATGTCATAATTTAAGCTACATAGCGATAATAGTATATTTGACGGTCAACGAAACGTGGTCACTATGACCGGCACTGTTTTTTTTCTAGCGAGAGCGCAGTACGTTGATGCGGACGTATCCTTTCACCCGCAAACTCGTTCATTAGTCTAGCTCTCGCTAGAAAAAAAACAGTGCCGGTCATAGTGACCACGTTTCGTTGACCGTCAAATATACTATTATCGCTATGTAGCTTAAATTATGACATAATCAGGCCGTATATAATGCATCATGTTTAATAGCCTAACTTTCAAATAGATGGGAAAAAACAAAAAACGTCTGATTCGCAATAACGAGGCAGTGTTACGAGTAGCTTATGTTTGTGCGCGTCTGTGGAAGTGACGTCAGTGAGTGAGTGGACGAGCGAGGAGAGCGAGCGGTAGTGTGTGTGTGTCTAGTGAAGAAACAAACTAGTCCGGTAGAATAAAGTACCGATCCTGTCAATAATCGGTGGCCGCTTAATTCCGACCTATAAGCAGACCAACTGCCGGTCAAAGCACGCAAAACACTAGAGACAGTGATCACACAGGCTATTTTTGTGTGCATGGACCACTCTGGATAAATGTCGTTCATATCGCATATGAGGACTTCGCAGGCTATGGAGAAATGCAACCCTCCGTAGCAACGGAGAGCTGTCATCACAGAGAGGGCATCTCGTCGCAGACTTACGGCATCGATTAGATGAGCGGTGTCGGGCAGACTATTATTTAGACAGATTATTAGCAAATTTCAATCGGACAATTTCCCTGGAGAGTTAGAAAGGGCGTGCCGCGCTTCTGCCTTCTCGCACCGCGAGAAAGGTTTGTGGCTTTGAGCGTTGCGGTTTCGGTTTCGATACCGAAACCCTACTGATTACGCTGGCAGTACAATTTTCGCCCCGGTACAATTTTGGTGTGACAGTGCCTTTCTGAACACGCATTACAAAGTGTTTAGGGCTACTCGATTTTAGAAAAAATGAGTCACAAGTTTTTTGGTCAAGATTGAAATCACGATTCTTCATACGATTCCTTTTGAGTTTGAAAATGAAATGCATTTATTCGGCATTTCCAAAAAAAACACGGTAACTGAGTTTTCAAAATTCTTAGACTACGCAGTACACAAACTGTTCAAATAAAAAAATAGAAAATGTTCCAATTGGAAATAATGTACAAATAAATATGCATCCAGCTGTTCTGTAATTTCTATAAAACTTTTAATGAATGAAAAAAATATACTAGAAAATTAAATAAGCCAGAACGGTTGTAATCCGACGTCTATCCTACTGTCGTCGGGGTTGTGTTTGTTTTTTTTTGTTTCCTTGCCAATTCGTCGTAAGCGACTTTATGATAGCGTCTGAGGCCCTGTCCACACTAATCCGGGTAAATATAAAAACGCACATCCGCAATGAAAACGATCTCCGACCACACTATCGTTTTCGGAATGTTTTGCATCCACGTTCCACACTGAAATTATTTTGATAAACAGTTGTCATGGTTACGCAACTCCGCCACGCCTCCGTTTAGATTACAGGCGCGCGATCAGCTGATATTTGTAGGTAATCAGCTGCTTAATCATTTGACCCGGTCTTGTCCAGCAACGCCGCTCCAAATACAGTTTGAAAAAGAATCGTTCCAACTCTATTTTATTCATTTGGAGATTGTTTGACCCAAGAATCGAAATCGTGATCAAAATTCGATTAATTGCACAGCCCTAAAAGTGGTACAAACAGATATCTCTCTCTCTCACACACACACACACACACACACACACACACACACACACACACACACACACACACACACACACACACACACACACACACACACACACACACACACACACACACACACACACACACACACACACACACACGAGATATGGACCAAAAGTCATGTCGATATCTTCAAGCAGAATATCGATGCAAGATATATTTGTCGAGGGGGGGGGGGGGGGGGGGGGGGGGGAGATACCTCCGCCTTGTATTTGAGAACGTTATAATATATAATATCACGGCCAAAAGCTGTGTGCACCTCCGGAAATATTATGAATCGTAATGACTGCGTGGGGGGGGGGGGCTTGCTAGGTTACTTCATGTTTTATGTTTGAGTCTCGCCGAGTGAGAAACCTTGAAGTAAGCAACTGTAGCAACTCCACAGTTATATCGGTAGGTAGTAGGGGTTGCATCGACTAATCGACTAGTCGACTTTAACAGCTACAGTGACGTTTTGGGTGTGACGTCGACTAGTCAAGGGTTATAGGTCGGCGGTCACGTGATTTTGCCAGTGCAACATGGACGCCTCACACCTCGTCCTGACTAGAGTGTAGTCCTGACATACAGCGAGCGAGCGAAACGGCGACGAAAACTCGCGCGAGGGTGTCCTGATATGCAGCGTGACGATTTTGTCGCGAGTGTATTTTATTGGTTAAGAATCCAAACCAATCAAATCATAGAGGGATGTAAACACATTCAACAGGAAGCAGCGTGTACTTATCAACCAATAAGAAGTGTTTAGGGGCGGGACATGGCCGCGAAATGTCGTCCAGATAGAGACAACGCGAGCGATAAATTCAGGGTTGAGCGACATCGCTGGACGGCGCGACGGCGCTCGCGGCACGTCAGGACAGTCTCATTGAAAAGTACACATTCTAATCACTTTTCCTCGCTTGCTCGCGTCGCTGTCGCATCGCTGTCGCTCAGGACGGGGTGTCAGAGAGACCAGCAGGTGAGGAAGCTGGTGGGTCTGTGCAGCGAACTAGCAGCGGCACGTCAAGTGCGTGGAAATATTTCACCAAAGATGAGATGAGTAGCACTGTCACTTGCAAAATATGCAAGTCGACACTTAAATACAACAAAAGTACGAGTAGTATGCACACCCATTTGAAAAAGCACCCGCTGCTATCAGAAGAACGGACTAAATCCTCGCGGCAGCAGTCAATCAGCGACTTCACCAAACGCGCTGCTGTAACAGAAAAGACGGCAGCAAATTTGCTGAAGCTGATTTACAGCTTCTTGTTGATATTCCTGATGTTTATGTGTGATTTCTGACTTATATGCATGCTGTTGTCAATTAATACAGATTGTTGCGAAACATTCCCTCCTCCTGTGATTTTGTTTATGACGGAAAAAATATGAATGACGTCATCAGCGACTAGTCGACGTCGACTCGACTTTCATCACATTAGAGTCGACTTTAAAAAATCGGAAGTCATGCAACCCCTAGTAGGTAGGTAGGTCTACCTACCTACCGATTTACAATTACTATTCCTACCGTTCAGAATTGAACACAGTTTGATGGTTGAATCAACCGTGGACTAGACACTGCCTCCGCCTTGTATTTGAGAACATTATAATATATAATATCACGGCCAAAAGCTAGGTGCGCCTCCGGAATATTATGCACAGAATTGCAACCCTTTAGTTGCGACAGTTTATAAGCACACTCTACAAATTACGTGATTTTGTAATTCGTCAGACACCTTTGTCCAAACCATTTCCATACTATGGAGCCATTGGTCTTTCGCTTACAAACAAACTCCTCGGAGCCGCTTGTGCAGGTGAACTCCATAGCTGTGTTCGAAATCGTTCCCCATCACGAATATAGTGCACTATATAGGGTGCTCGCCATTTTGTAGTGGTGTTCGAATTATCAGCGGTTAATTTCATGCACTATATAGTGCACTTAAAATACCCAAAATTTGAGTGTACAAACGATGTTCCCTACATTTTACTCCCGTATACCACAATGCAATGCGGTTTTTCCAGAGGAGAAGAAGAAGCTGAATAAATACGAAAACAAATACATTTAATGATGGAGTCTCCGGCTTTCGTTTAGAAATGACAATTTTTTTTAGATTTGGATTTGTAGAAAATGTAACATTCAAAATTAATTAAAAAAAAAACTTGATCAAGGGAATGTAACATTTAACATCAATACAACCTCTAGCTTTCCTCGTGAGTGCCCGGTTTGTTTACATGATGTGGGCGCATCTGTCTGCGTCACAAATACCCGGCGCATTTTCTGACGCAAATAACGTTTAGAAATGTTCAGCGTAGTGTCCGAATTCTCGTTTGTTTGTTCCGTATATAGTGCACTATATCATGAACACTATATAGGGACTAATGAGTGAGTGAATAGTGAACGATTTTGAACACAGCTCATGTTTGGCGATTTTAAAAAAGTGACCTGAGTCAGTGGAAGTGGGGGGGGGCAGAGACTGTGTGTGAGAGCCGGAGGCAGAGCGGGAGAGACATAAGAGTTACAAAATAGCAGGCGGCAGGCACGGTTCGAAACTGCTGTTATTTGGAACAAATGTGCTGTAATTTCAATCGATATATTTTAAATATCGATATATCGCCCAACCCTAATTAACACACACACACACACACACACACACACACACACACACACACACACACACACACACACCTCAAAAAAATAAAGGGAACACTTAAACACAATGTAACTCCAAGTCAATAACATTTCTGTGAAATCAAACTGTCCACTTAGGCGTGTTCACACAGGCAGTTTTTTATATTAAAAAACACCTGACCCGAGCGTTTTTTTTACCAACTAAAACACTGACTGGGGGTTTTGTCTAGTTCATTCTAGAGCACAATGTTCTACAGCCCATTTATGTTGCAAATCGGTTACTGTATCAAAGTGGTTTGACTACGCTACCTGAATCAGTGTCTACTAGTTACAATGTCGAGGATGAGAAAATTAGCCCCTGTTTTGGCGTTAGATGCCAATGACGAAGATAACGACGAACCTTCCCGTTTGTGGGTGCATGATATAAACCGGGGACGGCAGCAGTACGGTGCATTTCATAGTTTGATACAAGAGCTACGGTTTGATAATGCACGGTTCATTGCTTATTTCAGACTCGACAAGAGTCAATTTGAAACCCTTTTGCGCATCGTTGCGCCTTCAATAATAAAGCAAGACACCCACATGAGGCAAGCCATATTTAAACTACGTGGTTTGATGACTTTGCTAGTGACGCAAGTTCTCGTTCATTGGTCAGCTGTCAAAAAACTGCCTGACGTCGGGTGCTTTTTCTTAGTGAGTTGAACTTTTTCCAACTTGAAAACCACCCAGAGCAGTGAAAAAACCTGCTGGCAGCGGTGTTTTTAAAAGCACCCAGGATGTTTTTTCAAAAACACTCTGTATCATAGGAATATACAGTGGGGCAAAAAAGTATTTAGTCAGCCACCAATTGTGCAAGTTCTCCCACTTAAAAAGACGAGAGAGGCCTGTAATTTTCATCATAGGTAAACCTCAGCTATGAGAGACAAAATGAAAAAATAAAATCCAGAAAATCACATTGTCTGATTTTTTAAGAATTTATTTGCAAATTATGGTGGAAAATAAGTATTTGGTCACCTACAAACCAGCAAGATTTCTGGCTGTCACAGACCTGTAACTTCTTCTTTAAGAGGCTCCTCTGTCCTCCACTCGTTACCTGTATTAATGGCACCTGTTTGAACTCCTTATCAGTATAAAAGACACCTGTCCACAACCTCAAACAGTCACACTCCAAACTCCACTATGGCCAAGACCAAAGAGCTGTCAAAGGACACCAGAAACACAATTGTAGACCTGCACCAGGCTGGGAAGTCTGATACTGCAATAGGTAAGCAGCTTTGTGTGAAGAAATCAACTGTGGGAGCAATTATTAGGAAATGGAAGACATACAAGACCACTGATAATTTCCCTCGATCTGGGGCTCCACGCAAGATCTCACCCTGTGGGGTCAAAATGATCACAAGAACGGTGAACAAAAATCCCAGAACCACACGGGGGGACCTAGTGAATGACCTCCAGAGAGCTGGGACCAAAGTAACAAAGGCTACCATCACTAACACACTACGCCGCCAGGGACTCAAATCCTGCAGTGCCAGACGTGTCCCCCTGCTAAAGCCAGTGCATGTCCGGGCCCGTTTGAAGTTTGCTAGAGAGCATTTGGATGATCCAGAACAGGATTGGGAGAATGTCATATGGTCAGATGAAACCAAAATAGAAATTTTTGGTAAAAACTCAACTCGTCGTGTTTGGAGGAGAAAGAATGCTGAGTTGCATCCAAAGAACACCATACCTACAGTGAAGCATGGGGGTGGAAACATCATGCTTTGGGGCTGTTTTTCTGCCAAGGGACCAGGACGTCTGATCCGTGTGACGGAAAGAATGAATGGGGCCATGTATCGTGAGATTTTGAGTGAAAACCTCCTTCCATCACCAAGGGCACTGAAGATGAAACGTGGCTGAGTCTTTCAGCATGACAATGACCCCAAACATACCGCCCGGGCAACGAAGGAGTGGCTTCGTAAGAAGCATTTCAAGGTCCTGGAGTGGCCTAGCCAGTCTCCAGATCTCAACCCCATAGAAAATCTTTGGAGGGAGTTGAAAGTAGGGCTGGGCGATAAAACGATAACGATATGTATCGCGATAGACACGTAATCAATATCAATAGAAAATATGTTCGATAGAACGTTTCGATATTATTTTTATTCCTCGTTGTAAGAATTGTCTCAATCCCCAATTTCGTTGTACAAGTTTGCACAATGACAATAAAGTCTGAATCTGAATCTGAACCCGGAGCAAAAAAGTCTACTTCTAAGCTCCGGGTTGCGAACCAAGGTTGGTTGCACAAACAAAGGCACTCGTCCTCTGGTACCTAGCAACGTATGGAGTGACAAGCTAATAGCCAATCATATAACAGTATCAAGTTTGGTTGCGCCATCTCGTTGTCTCGTGTTCACAGAAACAGCGTGCTGTGAGATGTTGTGAAAGATGAGTACCGCAATGCGCGAGGAAATTGTCGATAGAAATGGAAATGTCAGCTCACCAGTAGGCTATGGCAGTTCTTTGGATTTTACAAGTCAGACCATAGTCAGACTAATGTTGTCTGTAAATTATGCAAGACCGTAGTCCCCACCAAGACTGGGAATACAACAAACTTATTTTACCACCTTAGCCGCTCTCACCCTTTGGAGCACAGCCGTATCAAAATACGGCCAACAACATCTGCAAATGCAACGCCGCAAAAGCAGCAGCAGACCACCATTGAGAGGTACTCGGCATCAGTGCCTTATGACAAAGCATCCAAACGCTACAAAAGACATAACCCAGGCAGTGCCATATCACATCTAAGAGCTAAGGATATGCTTCCGCTCAGTACCCTTGAGAAGCCCGGTGTTTCAGTTCAAATCGTGAACATGTTAACTGGTCACCAGACACGTAGCTGTCCTTGCGCGCGATTGTCTCTTTGACTTGTTTTTCAAATAAAATGAATTCAGATGTTACAGATGTAAAGGTTAAGTCTACCTCAGTTTTACTTTAATTTTTTCTGTTTACTAAACACTGCATATATTTAAAAAAATAAATGTTATTCACCAGAGGGTGAACTTTTTTGCACTAAACTTGCAGTAAAAAAATATATATGCAAGATAGTGTGGCAACCCGGCACTCCTCCCAAACAGGACACCAATTCAAGGAGAACAGCCAAAAAGCCATGTTTATTTCAAAGCAACATAAAGTCTCTCAAATTACAAATAGGCCTAACAGAAATCCTGGGAGGAATCCACGGTCCCCTCCGTCGTGGGTGGAATCCCGTCACCCACGAAGACCGGACTCTCCGTGCAGGATCCACATGG
Source organism: Melanogrammus aeglefinus (assembly GCA_900291075.1). Lineage (NCBI taxonomy): Eukaryota > Metazoa > Chordata > Actinopteri > Gadiformes > Gadidae > Melanogrammus > Melanogrammus aeglefinus. Next base: position 53,194 of record OLKM01001902.1, read on the forward strand.
CTGGGAGAGCCTCGAATGAGTGGAGAAGCAGGCTATTTAAGCCCCGCTTCTCCACTTGTTCCACAGGTGTTCTCCGTCTGCTTAATTGGCCTGGGCCGGGTTGCCACAATAGTTCTTCTAGGGTCTCATGTTTCTATATGTTTACATTTTACACTTAGCACATGTTTTTGTAACACTTAATTTTTGTTAAGCACTTTATTTTTGATAATTGTTAAGTTTTCATTGTAATGGTATTTATTTGAGTGTTTTCCATGGCTGTGTTGTTGACATTCATTTCCATTGTCTGGCTACAACCAGAGTAAGGTTGCTTTTTCCTCACGATCCCGCTAGCTGCCGCGTCCCATTAAGCAGGCTGTCAAAAAAACGCGTCTCTCTAGGCAGCCTAGGCTAGATTGCACACAAAAACAAATGGTACTACCAACACCTCAAAATCAAAATAAACAGTGTTCCAACCAATCACAGACAAGGGGTGGGTCTTGTTGGTGTTTCCGCGCTTCGTGACCGCGAAGTGGTAGCTACAAATTCCTGTTGCATTTTCATGCACGTTGAAAATGAATGAAAATGCGCGTCCATGATCATTTCAAAACACGGGAGGGAGGGGCTAGTTGGCTCTGTGTGTTTGGAATCTAGCAACGGAAGTCAGGGCAACCAGAATCGCTGATACAACCTTTAAGATTAAAATAAAAAAACTAATAATTTAGTATATTTTTCTCCTGGTCATTATTTTAAATAGGTCATACAAATTATCAATTATTATCGATATCGACCGATATGAAACACTTATATCGTGATACAGTTTTCAGCCATATCGCCCAGCCCTAGTTGAAAGTCTGTGTTGCCCAGCGAAGGCCCTAAAACATCACTGCTCTAGAGGAGATCTGCATGGAGGAATGGGCCAAAATACCAGCAGCAGTGTGTGAAAACCTTGTGAAGACTTACAGAAAACGTTTGACCTGTGTCATTGCCAACAAAGGGTATATAACAAAGTATTGAGAAACTTTTGTTATTGACCAAATACTTATTTTCCACCATAATTTGCAAATAAATTCATTAAAAATCCTACAATGTGATTTTCTGGATTTTTTTTTCTCATTTTGTCTCTCATAGCTGAGGTATACCTATGATGAAAATTACAGGCCTCTCATCTTTTTAAGTGGGAGAACTTCCACAATTGGTGGCTGACTAAATACTTTTTTGCCCCACTGTAATGTAAAACATCCACTCGCACGGAGAAGGTGGCCGTAGGAGTGCAACAACCCAGCAGCAGGACTGCTACCTCCACCTTTGTGCAAGGAGGAACAGGAGGAGCACTGCCAGAGCCCTGCAAAATGACCTCCAGCAGGCCACAAATGTGCATGCGTCTGCTCAAACGGTCAGAAACAGACTCCATGAGGGTAGTATGAGGGCCCGACGTCCACAGGTGGCGGTTGTGCTTACAGCCCAACACCGTGCAGGACGTTTGGCATTTGCCAGAGAACACCAAGATTAGCAAATTCGCCACTGGGAAGAACACATCCTCTGTGAAGAACACACCCCGTGCTCTTCAAAGATGAAAGCAGGTTCACACTGAGCACATGTGACAGACGCGATAGAGTCTGGAGACTCCGTGGAGAACGTTCTGCTGCCTACAACATCCTCCAGCATGACCGGTTTGGCGGTGGGTGCCAGCCTGACTGCCATTAGGTACCGAGATGAGATCCTCAGACCCTGTGAGACCATATACTGGTGCGGTTGGCCCTGGGTTCCTCCTAATGCAAGACAATGCTAGACCTCATGTGGCTGGAGTGTGTCTGCAGTTCCTGCAAGACCAAGGCATTGATGCTATGGACTGGCCCGTCAGTTCCCCAGACCTGAATCCAATTGAGCATATCTGGGACATCACGTCTCGCTCCATCCACCAACGCCACGTCGCACCACAGACTGTCCAGGAGTTGGCTGATGCTTTAGTCCAGGTCTGGGAGGAGATCCCTCAGGAGACCATTCGCCACCTCATCAGGAGCATGCCCAGGCGTGGGCATGCGTTTTGACTTGTTTTAAGGAAATCAAAGTTGGATCAGCCTGTAGTGTTTTTCCACTTTAATTTTGAGTGTGACTCCAAATCCAGACCTTCATGGGTTAATGAATTTGATTTCCATTGATATTTTTTGTGTGATTTTGTTGTCAGCACATTCAGCTATGTAGAAAACAAAGTATTTAATAAAAATATTTCATTCATTCAGATCTAGGATGTGTTATATATAAAATGACTAATTTTATAGCATTGCATTATGATAGCATAGATTTAATAATTTTCAATCGATTCAGATCTAGGATGTGTTATATATAAAATGACAAATGGCAAAAAATCTTTTTGTTTACCTTGACAGCGGTCAATTATACTAAAATTGAAACAGTAAAGTTAATCAATAAAGCTAAGCATAATTGACCACAAGGTAATATTTTTCATCCTTGTGTATGACTAGCCAAAAAAACAAAACAATAAACTCAACGTCTGTGTGAAAGAAAATGAAAATAATTTTAATTTTTTAAAAACATAATTGGATATATATTTGAAGCAATTTGCACCTTGTGACTGAACGTATAGACTCAATTCAATCAAAGACGGTAAGTATCTTTGGTTCAAATGACACTCAATTTTTTTCTCATTAACTTTATTGCTGACACTGAAACACAAACAATTCAACAGCGTTTAAAGATCGCAGTACATTAGAGTCACGACGGCGTAGGTGAGGCGGGCGTAGGTGAGGCGACGTACTTAACACGTAGGTGAGGCGACGTACTTATCCACACGTAGGTGAGACGTACTTATCAACACGTAGGTGAGGCGACGTACTTATCCACACGTAGGTGAGTGGCTATCCACTCGCCATAGCGTCGGTCCCCTCAGAACGGGTGTTTTCGGCGGCTGGACTGACGGTCTCCAGGCTGCGGTCGCGTCTGACGCCCCGTGCCCACTACCTCCCGTCAGTTGTCCGTTGCCCATTGACTTTGAATGGGGACGGACGCGCAATGCATTGTGGATCCGTCCGTTCAGTTGGAGCGTTCGAGGAGGAGTATCGTCAGAAAGTTGAAAACTTTCGGCAGCGACAGATCCGTCATCCAATCAGATCGCGTATGCAAATTTAAGCACTGTGACGCGACTCGGGCTCGATACTGGAAAGCGGCGGAGAAGTTAATTTAAAAAATGGAGCGGGAAGCGATTTGATAGGCTGACGGATGCCTCTGCAAAGACTACTCCCCCATCCGTCAGCCACGCCTTCCCACGTCCGTTTACTGACGGTGCAGTGGGCACGAGGCGTGACCCTGGAGCATGTCAACATGCTCATCTTTCTGAACACAAATCCGTAGACTGGTGCTGAAGTTGTGCGAGTTACTGGTTGTATTTTCAGAAGCTTTGTTACTAAGCCTAATTCGTTGTTCTCGGCCTTCTTTCTCTGCCTTTTTTAAAATATTTTGCGTTACATTTGGCAAAACCTGTCCGAATTAATTATAACACATTTTTGGTTGAGTTATAACATGATTTTTTTATAATGTTATTTTGGGAAGAGACTAGGGTTATGTTTATGAGCGCCGGCTTCGAGCTGCAGGCTCCGTTGCTTAGTTTAGGTTTAACCGAGTTGTTCATCTAATAAAGATCCCAATGAGGAAAACACTGTTTTTGTAATTTCATTTCATTTTGAATGTAAATACTTAATCCTATAAGCATATAAATGGATCCTCGACTGGTACTCAACTGTTGCAAAGCAACGCAAAAAAAATAAAAAAATAATAACGATTAATCGACTAATTGATCGTTAATTCCCCCGACGATCGACTAAGACAACTTAATCGAATGCCCATCCCATAGAGGACCACACGTTGTGGAGCATGCTGCAGCCGCAAATGCACAGTTGCGCGCCGCACACCGAGACACAACAAACAGCAGTTGTAGCGGACGTCATGGCTAATGCTAATGCCGCTAGCATTTGCAAAAAGCCAGACCTTGAAGACCCTCCCGCGGCATTAAGGTCCCCCGTTTGGGAACACTTCGGCTTTCCGGTGAAATATAAACAGGGACAAAGAGAGGTTGATAAAACCAAAGTGGTTTGCCGACATTGTTCATCTGAGATCGGGTATGTTTCTGGCAACACGTCAAACCTTTTAACTCATTTGAAACGGCACCACCCCCAAGTGAACATCGCTACAACGAAGAGAAAGACGAGCGTAGTACAAAAACAGCTCCCCACCGCATTTAAACAGCCTCTCCCTGGTGAGTCAGATCGGGCTAAAGCAATAACAAATGCCGTTGGTGTTGGTATAGCTGCAGATTTAAGACCCTATTCAGTGGTAGAGAACGCTGGCTTCAAACACATGATAAAGGTAATTGAGCCCCGATATCAATTACCTTCTCTCCCACATTTTAGCCAGGAAATCATACCGGGCCTTTATGAAAAAACAAAATCTGCTGAACTAGCACATTTATATTTTGCATTTTGTTTTTTTACTGTACCGAAAATGAACCGAACCGCGACCTCAAAACCGAGGTACATACCGAACCGAGATTTTTGTGTACCGTTACACCCCTATTGGTAAGTACTATCATTCTGAACTTGACTCCATGTACTTTTTCACCCAACCTACTGCCATGATTATTGATGATTAAAGTTATTATTAAACAGGCTTTCAAGTGGCTGCAATCACAGGGCTTCGCTGGAAATGCTGCATTGCTTCGTATCACCTCACCATTATGGCTAAATGCCCTTAAATGTAAATATGTGCTACACATGAAACATGTACATTGAAAACATTCTATGTTAAAAAAATTATCTTATTTCATAAGTAAAAGTGGCCAGTTGGCTCGAGCTTTCAACACCATTGAGAACTACATATTTTGTTGTTCAGACAGAGCTGGTGGCTGTGGAGCCCCTTCCAGTGACCTATACGTCCGCTTTTCCCCGCCAAATGCAAGGTTGGTTATCATATGGGTGACGGCTGCTCACCCTGAGGCTGTTCACACACTTGAAGGAGTATCTGCACTTTTTGGACTTCCACTTCCCCTTCCCCCAGCTCCTCCGGCCCGGGGCGTTGGCTGTGTTGGTGGGCGTGTCCGGGCGCTCAACGTTGGTCCCGCTCTCAACGCTGACCGCGTCATCCTACCAATGGGGTTGCAGAGTTAACAACGGATGCCGTCCCGCAGCCAATGGGTTCAAAGCATTAACAGTGATGGAGGAGATGTCCAGCCAATGGGGTCAAAGCATTGATGGTGAAGGGAAAGTCTTGCCAATAGGATCGTAACGTAATTCACTGGGATCTTCTTGCCAATGGGTTCGTGGAGTGGTACAAACCATTACCATTTTCCCTTAGTTTCTACTTTTTTTGTACTAGCACTTTGTATTCTTATTGTATTTTATTCATCCTGATTTTTTCTAAAGCTGCTGGGCTATTGCAACAAACAAATCTCTTCTCCTAAAGGGGATTAATAAAGTTTTATCGTATAGAATAATGACTGCAGCCAATGAGTTTGAGTGTTAAAGGGGTGATATTATGACACCAGGTTTGAGTGGGATTAGCCATTACACGCCGTTTGAAAAGCAGCCTTTTCCCATGCTCTAGTGACATAACAAGTGGGCGTGTCCACATAGATGCATGATGGACAGGGAAGCAACAGTCCACTGGGTAGGCTGGTGGAATGATCGATCCAGCATACATCTAGGTAGACACCAGGGATTAAAATTAACTTTGTTTCACCACCGTCCCGGAACCGTCCCGAAAAACATTTTGAACCGTCCCGAATCGTCCCGAATCGTCCCGAATTTCCCATAAATCTTTTTTACAGTTTCAGTTGTTACTTCCTGATAATATAATGAAAACACAAAACATTATAAAGGGTATATATATATATTATAAAATTTACCCCCCCGGACCCTACACACATTGGAGTTTTATTTTTATTTATTTATTTGCGGGGGGGGGGGTTGTTGCGCTGTCTCAAAAGAGACAACGCAGCATATCATCATGAGCAGTTCAAACTGAAAAGAAAGAAATCCGCGAGCTGCTGATCATGTAAGAGAAGGTGATGCAGTCGCATTAAACAAAGATGTTGAAAGATGGTGCGATCAGAGGAACTATCCTTACGAGGCTTTTGTCGGGATAAAAAACAAGTGGTCAGCAAAATAAAGAATAGGCCTATGTTGCGTTTTTGCACTTGTAAATAGTTGACCGTGCTTGTAGCCTACATTCAGACGTGAAACTCAATTCTTGCAGGCGGGTGTCATTCATAAAAAACATTCGGGAGTATGCATATTATTCTAAAGACGGCCAGACTCCGTGCGCAGCCCCGCCTTTATCCATTGAACCAAGAAAGCCCGCGCCATGACGAACGGGGGATCTACCCCCTCCGTCTCACTGAACAACGCTAACGCGAGCGTGCCAGCCAATCGAACGAAGCTCAGCCCTTTTTCCATTAACCTTATCACTTTCCACCGAACGCGAACACGTTCTGGTTCGCAGAAAGTGTTAAAAACGTAAACAGAAAAACGAAGTCAGTGAAAATTCTCTTCGTCCCGCGGTCGACCCGAGAGAGAATAAAAATCCTCCCGATGACAATTAATTACGTCCCCGGGACGACGGGACGTCGTTAATTTTAATCCCTGGTAGACACTCCCACTAGGGATGTCACTAAGGCACAGAGTAGGGCAGATTTTCTAACTGCTTGTAATGGCTACTCAGATAACACCCCTTTAGTCAAGGATGGCATCAGCAGCAATAACAACTATGGCTTCAATAGTACATCCAATGTGATTTAGTTGCTAAAAAAGCATACATAATGTTTTTGAACAGCCAATTAACTTGGAGTGTTTTTAAAGTATGGCATCAAGTGTATCAATACGTTAACAATTATGGCATAATTATTATGCCTCTACTATAAGGGCAGCTTTGGGGAGATTTTTAAGGTCCCATGGCATGCCACCAGGTGTGGTGTGATTAGCCGGTACAAGCCGTTTTGGAAATCTGCCCCTTATGACATCACAGTTGGAAGTGTCCACCTAGATGTGTGCTGGATAGATCAGTCTACCAGCCTACCCAGTGGACTGTAGCAAACGTTAGACACCAATCCGTCACACATCTGGGTGAACACACCCACCTGTGATGTCATAAGGGGCAGATTTCCAAAACTGCTTGTAGCAGCTAATCGCACCACACCTGGTGGCATGCCATGGGACCTTTAAGATCAAGATGGGCATAGTCGTTTCTGTCCAAAGAACACCATCATTAAAAGGAAAACCTCCAAGGATAAACGTAGAGGAAGAACAGATCTAGGACTTCTGAATAACCAAACACATTTTGGAGTCCCAGCTTGAACGTAGTGTCTTACACTCTACTACAACTCATATCACCTATCACTGTTTTAGTTTCTCTTATATATTTAGGTGAGTGCTGCATGAAGCGCTCAATTATTGTTCTTCGTAAGTTTTATTCTTTCTTTCCTCTTCATTCTCAACAAACTTTGGGACCCATCTCCTTCCTCAATTTTTCACTCCATTCAAGAGACCCCATTCAAATTTTAAAAGGTTCAGAATTGCTTGGAATCGCGCTCTTCCCAGATTTTTAATATTTTATACTTTGAAAATAATCTACTTTTCAAATACTAACTGATTTTAACATCGGAGGATTGCGGAGGACGTTTTGAACTACTATTCAAATCCCTTCACTTGATTTAAGCAATTTAATGTTTCTTTATGTATTAATCTGTGGCTTTATAAAAAAAAACATTTTAAACCTCACTTTGTACTACAGCACTCACCGCATTATCTTGTATGGTTGCTGCTATGTGACTGTTGAGGAATCAAGCCCAAGAATAGTACTCTTGTGTACTCGTAAATTAAGATGAAATAAGTTATTTAGATTCTGTGTTATGAAGTTTAATTTCGGCCAGAAGCACAATAGTATACTTCAAGGGAACTGTACTGTGAAGCAAAACCCACAACAACATAATGCTGGACACGCATGGACACAGATGTGGATTGTGTTAATGGAAACGAGAAAGTGTGCTATGAGGAGACTGCTAGCTGTTTAGCACACCCGTCTACAGGGCTAGATGCAAATCCTTCTAGTCAAGCCATTTCGGCTAGCTAGCCGGCTAATTATCTAGCAGCATAGCTATTCAGTGAAGTCACTTCGGCTAGCCGGCTACCTAGCTCGTCGGCTAACTACTTTAGCATTAAGGTATCTAAACGGGCGCTCTGTTGACAGCGTTTTCCCCAAACACAAAACGACGGCGATGCTTACGTTCTCGTCTCCCGACAGATCGGGGTTACTGTTCTCGTCGCTGCTCAACTTCTGTTTCTTTGCAGGCATCTCTTTTCCCGCCGCCGGCGAAGGGGACTCGACCATGTTCTTGTTTTCCCTCATTTTGCGCGGTCTCAGCCTCTTCCGCCTCACTCCCCGCCCTTTCCGTCCGTGAAGAGGCTAGTGCAACGCCCACTCGCCCGAGAAATGTGAACGTTTTAACCTGCTAACTCGGCATTCAGTATCCATGGATACCATATAGGTCCATGGTGGAAACCTATTGTTTTTGAGTTAATGTTTACTTATTTTTATATTTACTATTTCAAATAAGGTTTTAAAAAAATAATTATATGTAGATGTAAATATGTAAAATATAATCTTAATCCATTTCCTTTCAAATACTACCACTAAAATCAACACATTTGAACATACCCTTTTATACAATCTCTTTAATAAAAAACATTTACAATAACTTTCAACAGTCCAACAAAGCATTTTTTTTTCGCAAAGGATTGAAGAGATGACTCGAGATTGGATCCAGCCTTTTACATAACCATGACAGTGTCTTCCATAGAGGCCTGGCTCATCCCTTCAAACAAATCCTCTTCCTCCTCCTCTTCCACCACTTCCTCCTCCTCCTCCTCCTCCTCCTCCTCCCCCTCCTCCAGCTGTTCTGCGCTTCGCTTCAGTCCTCTCTGTTTCGACAGGGCCACAGCGTAACGGATCGTGTAAATGTTCCACTCGCATCTGAAAAGAGACAAACATTGTCAACGGCCGACGGAAATGTACCATCCATCCAGCAGTATTTATTAAACAACTTTGACTGTCTGTACCTTCATTTTGTACTCATTAATTATGTTGCCATTATGCCACAGCTAACAACCAACTGTTGTGTGTCAATATCTCTTTGAAGTCTCTTTGAACATTTGTAGGCACAGCAATTGAATTACATTTCCCTCGCAATTATACTTATATATTCTGTAACTATGCCTATCTTTATCTAAAATCCATGTTTATTCTTAAAGTTCTGATCCGGGTTGAGTGCAGGGCATGGCTGCCCGCATCTATCAAAGCCTGCTCTGTACAAAAGTCAGCGACGAGTTGTAGAGCACAACGGACAGCGGTATGTCATAAACCTCCTGACTGCAGCATCGAGCGTACAGCACCGCCCGTTACGCAAACTTCCATGAGATCTGTCAGCTGAGGAGGGGAGATTATTTTTACACAATGCCGTTAGATGACTACGTAAGGGTAGCTTGACTGTGTCAAGAGACTGTGGCCCTTCACACCCCGCCGCCCCCCCGTCGTCGTAAGAAAGCCGAAACATATCCTTCCCAAATGTAAGACTAGAAGTGCATAGTGTTTCCTCAGGGAGATTTTCCAGCACTTGAACATTTGCAATAACAAGGGTGGATGCATGTATTCAACATTGAACTTCCCCCAAAATATGCTGCTATGGAAGTAAATGTGTCATCGGATTTTGAAAAAAATAAAAGCCATTGAATTCCAAGCATTGAATATTTATGCATTGAAATAACGTATCTGGATTTTTTGCCTCTGAATTGAACTCTTAACATTTCCAACAAATCATTTTTCAGAGTTAAAAATTGAAAATCGAATACTCAAGATTAAAAAATGAAACTTAAGTATTTTCAACGTCCCCAAATTCAACATGCCAATATCACCTGAAAAATTCAATGTATGAGATTCAGTGTTAACATCCGTGGACCCTGACCTTGTCCTAGAAGACTCTTGTACTTAATTTCATTTGCACAGAGAGTCTGGACCTACTCAATTGACAAACATTAACTCACATGAAGGTGGGTGTCTGTTGAAGTTTAAAACTATTGGATCTGCCCAGTGCCACTCTGGGTCTGCCATAACCAATCGCTAACTTTGGCCATCGCTCACGTTGTGCGCAGGCTGTAAACAAGCAAAATACCGTGCGTGACCACAATATTCAGTGGGTCACAGAATTCTCTGTAAAATCCCCACGCTCTCCTTGATTGACCGCAATCTAGCATCTAGGATCGATTGCTCTTCCTTGGGTTTTTTAACATTGAAAAAATAAACCTGAAAATGATTTATTGAACATTTTAAGAGTTAAATTCAGAGGCAAAAAAATCCAGATACTTCACTTCAATGCATAAATATTCAGTGCTAAAAATTCAATGGCTTTTTTATTTTTAAAATCAGATGACACAGATTTACTTCCATAGGCTGCACACAAAACAAACCTAGTATCTAGGTTTGGTTTGACATATACTTGAGATTCCAGCCTCTTGCATATGAACACCATCAAAGCAAACCCTCATTCCTCTCTTATAAGTGATCCACTACAGAGTCTAACGTTGCCGTTCCTGCCAAGTCAAATAAGTAATTTCAAGTCACTGATGTTTAGAAAATAAACGCGGACAAGTGTACCTCTGCAGTGCTTCAGCACAGCCATTCATCATTGATGAATGTTATAATAAATTAATTCACGCATTGTTGATGACAACATTGATACATTAATGGTATTAAGTGTCTTTTCACGATACCATATAAATGCTATGGTAAGATAATTAGCATAAAAATGTCGCCACCCCTCCAATTTATGGTTGATTAATCTGTCCGCATAAGAAACTAGTTCAACACCTGGCATACAGCAATTATTCTGAGTGAGGATGGCGCTCCCCCTAGGGGCCAATGGGGGGCACTCTAGGAGCTACAACAGACAATTCGCAGCCCATGTCTACCAAGACATTCTAATTTCCATGCAGAACACTTTTGTTTAACCCTTCAAAATATTACATTGGGCTCTTGACTATGCCATGTTACGATAGTATACATTTAACTGACAGAGGGGCATAGTTGGCTTTTAGGAAATTCTAGGGGTTGGGTGTGAGAAAGTAAAGTTGGTTGTGGGTTGGAGGCTTACAGCTTGGAGAGACTTTCAAAATGTCTCTGTAGACTCTTCTGTAAGGACTGGATGGTGGGCAGGATGGCTCCCGATCTGGAAGAAGAGAGAAAAGAGACACAAGAGTTAGCCAACTAGCTGTTAGCCCACTAGTTAGGCCAGGCCCAATGAATTAATACTTTACCTTACTTTATAGTTCTAAGTCTCAATGCGTTTACACAATATTGTAAACACATTACACACATACTGTATATACTATATGCACATTTATTTTACCATGGTAGTTTCTGCTGAGAGAACCAAGTTTTCCCCTTGGAGATTAAAAAAATAGTACCATCTGTATTATAGGATGCTAGGTTACGATATGATGGCCAAGTGCTGGCTACATTATAGTAAGTTCCTATATGTTACGTTGCTATGTGATGGCTATTTGATAATAAGTTGTTATGTGATGGCTATATAATGCCAACTGGCTATAAGATGCTTAGTCGATTACGATGCTAAATTGTTACATGAAACCTGTAGGACTATAAATTGGTATACATTGGCTATTTAATAGCTATGTGAGGCTTAGTGGCTTTATAGTGCTAAGTTGCTCTGTGATGGCAATGTGGCAACATTCTGGGAACATGATGGCTACATGATACATGCTGGCTCAATTACTATATGCCGGCGATACGATGTCAAGTAGCCCCAAGTTAGTGCTTCTCTTAAGGGTGAAAGGTCACCTGTTCTTGAGCTTCTGTCCGTGCAACAGCAGCAAGTTCTGGGCCCAGCTCAGGTAGAACTGCAGATGGGCAGACTTCTCCAGACAGCCCGCCAGGAAGAACAGCAGCTTCTCCACGTACACGTCGGGGAGCGACCCACACAACACGGGGACTAGCAGAAACACATACGGGCGCAGACACACACATGTTAGTGCACACATGGGTAAGAGGAACTGCTACCAAATCCTTCATTTATTTTAAATAACTACAGTTAGAGTGGAAGGGTTGAAGTTGAAGGGGTTAGGGTTCTAGGACATTGGGGTTAGGGGTAGGAGGGTTTGAGGGTCAAGTGTCAGGCTAAGAGAGGTCAGGGTGCGAGGGGTCAGGGTGCAAGGGTTTGGGTTCCCTGCTAGGGTGAGAGGGGTCAGGGTGCGAGGGGTTACAGTGCGGGGGTTTAGGCTTGAGGCGGCTTTGAGTCCTTGGGCCGATGCTCTGTGGGGTGGGGACTCACTCTCTTTGTGCGGGACCGTCTCCAGGACCTCCTGCGTGAGGGCGTGCTCGTTGAGACGGAATGCCAGCACGATGGCTGCCGTCCACTCCTTGAGCCGCAGCTGGCGGCGCACGCTGGTGGGGGTCACGTCCAGGTCCAGGTCATAGGGGTCGAAGATCATCGAGCCGTCCAGAGAGTAGACCAGCAGGCCCTCCGTCGTCGTGGCAGCCCAGCTGCGACCTGGTGACCCAGGTCAAAAGGTCTCTACGCAAGAACTCGCATATAATCCCGTCTTTGAAAGGCATCCGTTTTTTTGTTAATATGTCGTTACCAGCAATTAAAGATCTTGTTTTCTACATATCATGCTTTTTTAGGGTTAATAATTGCATTTGGGGGTAATACTAGAGTAGGGTTATATGCCTGTATGTTAGAAATGCCCCTTACTATTCTCACGCTGTTCATTTCTGAAAAAACATTTCAGCATCTTTCAAAAACTTTGTTTTGTACCATGCCGCTTAAGGCCCCCCTCCCAAGTAGTCCAGTCTGCTGTGATTGGTCGAACGCATTGAACATGTGTTAGCAAATTCGTACCCCCCCGAGAAGTTGTAAACATTGCAGGTAGCTGGGAGGCCCGACTCCTGCACTTTAGCAACGCCCACTGCACAGTCTGACGTCACGCAAATACTCCCCCTGGCTCAGACTTAGATTTTACTAGCAGATATGTTTAGCAGACATAAAACAACAAAAAATGTCTTTTATAAGTCTTAAGCAAAGGGAAAAGTTGAAAAAGCATGATATCCCCTCTTTAACGATCAACCTAATTGTGACCTCACAAGTGGGAGCATCCCCCAGATGCATGCTGGGTAGAATCTGACCAGTTGCTGATTGATTGCACAGAGTGGGCCCAGTCTACTGGGTAGGCTGTGAGCACCAACCATCACACCTCCCGGGGGGCACTGCCATTTGTGATGTCACAACTATTACTCACCAGTCGGGGAGAACCGCAGAGAGCTGACCCTGATCTCCGGCTTGAAGTGTCTGGAGCTCATATCTCCTAGAGAGAAGAGAAAGGGAGAGACAGAGAGAAATTGAGTGTGAGAGAGACAGACAATAGTCATGCGTTTAAATCCCACCAGTTTACACAGGATGATTTAAACATCCCCCATGCATATAACAAACAAACAAACAAACAAACAAACAGGCAGTGAATGTCGGATATCATTCAACGAATATAACTGACTACATAACTAGAATTTGTATTGCAGTGTTCCATACAAATAAAACAGTGCTTCAAATCAGAAATCATGATTGATTGAGAGTTTTAAGTTATATTTTAAGTTCATTTCTGTGGATGCCTATTTTTCTATACTACACACATTTTATTGCCATAATTTTTCACAAATTTCTATTGTCTTTTTTTATGATGTTTCTACCTCTGAGTAGGGCACTTCTGAGGGTACACGTTCCCCGCGATCATTGAAGTACTAAATCTGAACGTCACTCATGTTCAGTTTTTAGTTATTTTGAACTGAGCGACATGGGGGTTGGTACTTGAGACCCTGGGCCAGCCTCTCACCTTTCCTGACGCCAGGTAGGCTGAGCTGAACTCCGTCTCCGTCCCCGGCGCCCTCGTCCACCAGCGCCAGACTGCCGAACTCTGTCATCTTCCGCCGGTCCAGGAACTCCTGGAGAAGACAACCAGTTTAGCTCAGCAGGGCTTCATTCAGACGCGACACCACTTCACAACCCGTTCACATTAGCCTCATTCAGACGTGACACCACTTCACAACCTGTTCATCAGCAGGTCTTCAATCAGTTGTGACACCACTTCAAAACCCGTTCCCATTAGCTTCATTAAGACATGGCACCAGTTCACAACCCGTTTACATTAGCTTCATTAAGACATGGCACTACTTCAGACCCTCAGACTAGACCTACTGTGGCGGGCAGAGCCCCAGCAAATTGTGTCAGAAGTAAAGAAAAAAAATCCATCAATAGAGGTGGTCAATACATGAATTAAATCATTTCAGGAGATGAGAAAAACGCTGGCAGTCTACGTAAGAGAAATGTGTATTGATCATGTTTAGTTGAACCAATAAGATAAGACGATAATACCGTATATTAATGGAACAGACATCAACAGACAGAAAATGCGAGTAAATAGCAAAAGTCAAACAGACGGTACGGTACCTCCATGGCGTCAAACGAGAGGTTGCAGGAGACCTCGAACTTCTTCATGAGGATCTGCTCCTTGACGTTGTAGATGCACACAAACCTGGACTGACCGCCTGCCAAGATGGACGCCCCGTCCGCAGAGTAGCACAAAGCCGTAAACGACCTTCAAACAGGAGGTAGAATGCCGTGAACCACATTTATACTAGACACAGGCCACTTTAAACAGCTTTGAGACTAGACAGAGAACGCTGTAAACTACTTTGTGACCAGACACAGAATGCTGGTGACTATCTTCAAACAAGACAGAACGCAGCAAAAGACAAAATGTTCTAAACGACATGAAGGACAGAACGCTGTAAATGGCTTTCAAATAAAAAAAACATCAGCGAGTTACGATGACAAGTCACTCTGAACCAGTTGCGGCCAATCAGAAAGAGCCGTGTGAACTCTGGTGGGCGGGCACTCACTTGCCCTTGGCCGACTGCTTGGCAGTGACCTTCTCCGTCTCCTTGCGGCCCATCACCAGGTCGTGACGCCCAGCGATGGAGCCCGTCTGCGTGGCGTCCTGAGGTACCCAGAAGGAGATCTCCCCGTCCAGAGTGGCCACAGCCAGTTCCTGTCCATCGGGTCGGTAGCAGACGGCTAGACCTGGGGACCAGATCAGTTCACGCTCATGTTAATGGAACAAGGTGTAGCCGGCACCCATACAATTGTATGAAATCGAAAGAGGAAGATGAGTTAAAATAAAAACAACATAACACAAAACGTGTTCAACCTAAAACAGATATTTTTAAGAGTTAATAGTGTAAGCACATTTTTAATGTTTGGACATTTCTTAAAAGTGAAAAGTGAGTAGAAGCGCATTTGATTCTGTTCTGAACCTAATGCGAAGATCCATGGGGTTTAATTGATTATAGACTAGAGTAAATAAAAATCGAACATAAACTTGAATAAATAGGAACTATATTTATTCTGAACTATAGTTTATCTATTAGATATAATCTAATGTAAACTAGATTTAATATGAACAAAGAGTTATCTGAACTACATCTAATTTGACCTGGATATAGTTTGTAAAGGTCTAATCTGAATGAGATTTATTCTGGACTAGATTTTAATATTCTAAAATGTCTAATCTAATCTAGAATGGACTTTGAATAATCTAACCTTGATTAGATCTGAAATGTTAGATCTAGTACAACCTGAACTAGATCTAAAATAATCTGAACTAGATCTAAAATAATCAGAAATAGAGCGCAAAAAATAATCGGAACTAGATGTTATCTGACCTAGACCTTATCTGAACTAGGTTTAATCCGAATTGACGTTATCTTAACTTGTTCTAAAATAATCTTAACTAAATCTAAATTAATCTGAACTCCATCTAAAATAATCTGATTGTGACCTAAAATAATGGGAACTACATTTTTAATAATCGGAACTACATCTAAAATAACCTGAACCAGATCCAAAATGGATCTGAACCAGGTGTGATCTGATGCTATCTGGAGGGGTGCACGGTACCGTCGGCGGGGAGTGGCAGCGTCTCCTTGGTCTGCCAGCTGTCAATCATGTCCCAGATGCGGACCGTCTTGTCCCAGGAAGCGCTGGCCAGGATGGACTGGACCGGACTGAAACACAGGCTGCTGACCGGCCCCGCATGGCCCGCCAGCACCTGACGACAGACACACGTATGGTCAGAGAGCCTTATGGAGACTTCTATGGGGAGTCCCAAAATGCATTGCTTCCTCCCTAGATCCTTGACCTGACCGTAACCAACTAAACTTCACCAAATCTAGTTTAATAACGCGAGGCATTTCCTTCATATTGATGAAAATCAGGAGCTTAAATGAAACATGCAAGCCATTTCATTTCATCATGAATAATGGTATATTCAATAAAACACTTTCTTATAAACTGAAATGTTTGTGCTTTGCTGCATAGAAAATTATACTCTTCTGATAATCCCATTGCACGGCCCCCACATTGATTATTTCACATTGCATTGTCCTCATAATGCACAGTCCACCAATTGCAGGACTTTAATACATTGCACGGAGCAGGGTTCCTCCCATCACACACATTTGATCACAGCGCACGGCCTTCCCTGAGACAAGGGGCTCACCTCTAGCAGCCTTCCCGTCTGCATGGACCAGATGAAGATCTCGAATGAGTCCTGGGCTCCGGCGCTCACCAGCTCACCGCTGAAATCGACGGCCAGGGAGGAGAACTGCACAGGGCGCGGCGAGGTGAACGTGCGGAAGTTGCGGTACCTGTGCACGCAGAGAGACACCATCGTAACCGAGAGAACTTATACATCCACGTCGGCAATCACTATTGCCAAAAACGACTACTGTTGTTTTTGGCGGCCTGTCTTAATTTTAGTTTTAGTCTAGACTTTGTGTCAAGCCGTCATTTTAGTTTATTAGTTTTAGTCACGTTCTTACTCTTTTCAGTCTAGTCAAGTTTCCGTTGACTAAAAGTCTGAGCATTTTAGGCCCTGTCCACACGAACCCGGGTATTTTTGAAACCGAACTTTTATGAACCGCGGTTAAAAAAAAATTTGCGTCCACACCACCGGTTTCATAAAAAATAACTCCGTCCACACGAGACCGCAAATCCGCCTCAAACGTGCATTCCAAAGCATTAGGTGGCGATAGCACTCCAAACAGGAAGGCCATTTAGCCAATCACAAGGCTGGAAAAATTCATACCGGAAAAACAACAATGGCGAACCGAGGCCGGGCAGATTCCTTCGTGTGGACGGACAGTTACTCATGAATTTAAAATAAGAAGAATTCAAGAAAATGTGGATTGGGAGTCGTGTCAGTCCAAGATGATAATCTGATGATCTGATGATAGTCAAGTGATACGTTGGTCTCCATGGATACTACTTATACTGTTTACCGTCGCACAGTGTGACGTCAAACAATGTCGACAAGGAACCAAAAAACTGCGGTTTTCCCATCCACACGTGACTGCTGAAACCGGAGTTTTCGAAAAGTTCACCCTGGACTCCGGTGTTGTGCCGAAAAACGACTGCCTGCCAGAAAACGACTGACCCCAGTGGGAACGCCCATCGGGGTGGTACCTACTCTCTCCACAGCAAACCACGCCCACCCGCTGCACCAGCGTCACAGCAGAACTGCATGGATACGTTGTATTGAGGAGTAGTCTGTCGTTCCTGTCGTAGGCTACAACTTGTCTTTCAATAAACCATCAGGAGATTAATTTTGGCGGTATGCTTTTATTGTTGTTGTTATTTCTGCTGCTGCCGTTGTAAGATGATAATAATAAAGTGTAGTAGTAGTAATAATAACGACGGCGTTCCCGTCGGAGGCGGTCTTTTGCTGTGGAGAGAGTAGGTACCACCCCGATGGGCGTGTAGGTACCACCCCGATGGGCGTTCCCGCGGGGGTCAGTCGTTTTCTGGCAGGCAGTCGTTTTTCGGCACAACACCGGTTACAAAAAACTCCGGTTTCAGGAGCCGACAACTGCGGTTACGTATGGACGAACTGCGAAACCGTGTAGAGAAACACACGGTTTCAAAAAAACCGGGTTCGTGTGGACGGGGCCTTAGTCTTATTTTAGTCAGAATTATCCATGAATACTTTAAGTCAAATAAAATTGTATTAGTCACTTTTTTGTAATGCAATTATATTTAAGTTAGTCAATATAGTATAGGGGTTGCATGACTTCAGATTTTTTAAAGTCGACTCTAATGTGATGAAAGTCGAGTCGACGTCGACTAGTCGCTGATGACGTCATTCATATTTTTTCCGTCATAAACAAAATCACAGGAGGAGGGAATGTTTCGCAACAATCTGTATTAATTGACAACAGCATGCATATAAGTAAGAAATCACACATAAACATCAGGAATATCAACAAGAAGCTGTAAATCAGCTTCAGCAAATTTGCTGCCGTCTTTTCTGTTACAGCAGCGCGTTTGGTGAAGTCGCTGATTGACTGCTGCCGCGAGGATTTAGTCCGTTCTTCTGATAGCAGCGGGTGCTTTTTCAAATGGGTGTGCATACTACTCGTACTTTTGTGGTATTTAAGTGTCGACTTGCATATTTTGCAAGTGACAGTGCTACTCATCTCATCTTTGGTGAAATATTTCCAACGCAACTTGACGTACCGCTGCTAGTTCGCCGCACCCACCAGCCCTCCCTCACCTGCTGTTCTCTCTGACACCCCGCCCTGACATACAGAGATGCGACAGCGACGCGAGCGAGCGAGGGAGGAAAAGTGATTAGAATGTGTACTTTTTCAATGAGCGCTGTCCTTACGTGCGCGAGCGACGTCGCGCCGTCCAGCGATGTCGCTCAACCCTGAATTTATCGCTCGCCGTTGTCTCTTATCTGGACGACATTTCGCGGCGGTGTCCCGCCCCTAAACACTTCTTATTGGTTGATAAGTACACGCTGCTTCCTGTTGAATGTGTTTACATCCCTCGATGATTTGATTGGTTTGGATTCTTAACCAATAAAATACACTCGCGACAAAATCGTCACGCTGCATATCAGGACACCCTCGCGCGAGTTTTCGCCGCCGTTTCGCTCGCTCGCTGTATGTCAGGACGAGGTGTGAGGCGTCCATGTTGCACTGGCAAAATCACGTGACCGCCGACCTATAACCCTTGACTAGTCGACGTCACACGCAAAACGTCACTGTAGCTGTTAAAGTCGACTAGTCGACTAGTCGATTAGTCGATGCAACCCCGACAAAACATCTTATATTTTTCGTTGAAAAAAGCAAAACTACCGGTAGTAGTCACCTCTACTTTTCCTCACTATTTATTACATTCTGGTGCCTCAAACCCTCTCATTCAATAATCCAAACTACATCCAGACAGTGTATTCAATCCAATAAAGATATTCTGACTCCTTAACCGTAGCCAATCATACCAAAGAAGTGTTTGTTGTGATATTTGTGCATATCACTCGCGCACGCACACACACACACACACACCCACACACACACACCCCTCTCTGTCCGTCACCTGTGGAGGTCGTATGCCCGCACCGTGCCATCCAGGGACGCGCTGACGATGACAAACCCGCTGGAGGTGAAGGTGACATGGGTGATGCTGCTGGTGTGCTCCGTGAACGTGACGAAGCACAGGCCGCTGTTGGTGTTCCACACCTTCACCTGGAGATGCAACGGGAACACAGCGCTCAGAGACCCAACAGGCTAGCATTCTATCAGACGCAACGCGGTCAGAGACCCAACAGGCTAGTACGCTAACAGACACAATGTGCCAACAGATCCTAAAGGCTGCCACGCTAATGGACGCATCACGCTCAGAGAATCAACAGGCTAGCATGCTAACGGACGCAATGTGCTAACAGATCCAACAGGCTAGCACACTAATGGATGCATCGCGCTCAGAGATCCAACAGGCTAGCATGCTAACAGCCACAACACGCTAACAGTTCGACCAGTTAACAGATTCAATACACTTACAGACAACCAGCTAAAATGCTCCAACACACACTTGCACAAGAAACACATGCGACAAGTTCAACTAAAACCTTTGACAGGTGAGCACAATTGTGTTACAAATACGCTAGGTTCTATGGTTACTACGGAGACAGGGCTGACCTTGCCGTCGTCGCCGCCGGTTACGATGTACTGTCCATCGGGGGAGTAGGCCAGGGAGGCCATGTTGTTGAAGTGACCCTGCTGCTTGAAGACATATGACTCACTTTGCCACTCCCACACCAGCAGCTGGCCCATCCCTACACACTCTCACACACACACACACACACACACACACACACACACACACACACACACACACACACACACACACACACACACACACACACACACACACACACACACACACACACACACACACACACACACACACACACACACACACACACACAGGAGAGACATTAGCACAGACCCATGAGACACACATTTGCATATACTGTACAGATATGCACAAACACACTTCCATTCATAAAACACATGCAAATACAGATTAACAAACAAAAATACACACAAGCGTTACACCCCACACACACACACACACACGTCAGCTCTCAAAATGCGCATACACAAACTGCAGAACCACTACAGTGATACTATAAAGTGAGATCTGCGATGGTAATCATGTCATCATACCCGAGCAGCCAAAGCCGATCCAGTCCCCAGAGCAGTTCATCACCACCGAGGATATCCTCTGGTCTGAAATACTGAGCAAACACACACACACACACACACACACACACACACACACACACACACACACACACACACACACACACACACACACACACACACACACACACACACACACACACACACACACACACACACACACACACACACAGTTTATCCTCAACACATTTAATTATTGAAACAAATAATACTTGGAACAAAGAATTCTGTATCCAACTTTTCAAAATCGGTGACAATTTGCTAAAGTGGATATTCATTCACAATTTATTGAGGTTGTTTGTTGGTGTGCATCCTGGGTGTGCGTACCTGAGGGAGTGGATCAGGTTAAACTCTGGGAGCTCGTGGAGGTGGAAGACCCCGGAGGCGAAGCCGGTGACCAGGATGTGCGTGTCCTTGTGGAAGGAGGCGCAGGTCAGGTTGTTGAAATCGCCCTCCTTGTTGAAGAAATGCCTGGAAGAGACAGAGGAGGAGTTTCGGACCGGAGACCTCCAAAGCTTTGATAATGCGCACTATGATTGAGTGCCGGTTCACCCGAAACATTTGTGATGACACCGAAAGAATGGTGAAGATGGTGCTAGTTTTGCATATTTAGGACACACACACACACACACACACACACACACACACACACACACACACACACACACACTTAAAGTTATATGACAAATGTCAACGTGTTTAGTGTTTAAAGACGTCTCCATCACCAAATCTTTAACTTGACGTGTTTCCCAGTTCACGTATTAACGTTTGTAACCATGACGACAACCATCAATTCTGTTATATTTCTCTTGAGCCAAAAGTCATCTCTCCTTACTTGCTCTTCTGCAGGTAGCGCACATTCTTGATCTCAGAGTCTTTGGGGCCGTCTGCTTTCCCCCTGATGACCTGGGCCCTGCTCCCGCCCTCCTCCGCTTCCTCGCCCTCCTCCAACGAAGTCTCCTTCTCCTCCTCCTCCTTCTCTGCCACCTTCTTTGTGAGGACCAGGCCGCTGGGCTCTGTGTCGCTCTCCCACACACATAGCGCTCCGTCCTGGCTCACCGTGTACAGCTGGAACACAAACACAAACCTTTCAGAGCTGTGTCTGGGTTGCACCCCATTGCAAACCTGCACCGTGGTTTAGGGACAGGGCCGGCCCGAGGCATAAGCGATACAAGCGGGCGCTTGGGGCCTCCTGACCGCCAGGGGGCCCCCTATCGGAAAAAAAAAAATATATATATAATTTTTTTTTTAGAAATTATAATTAAAAATAATTAAAAATAATAATAATAATATTAAATAACTAAAACAAGTGACCTGATTGAATGAAATAAAGAATACATCTATACAAGAAAATTCTGATTTTACGATCAATATATATATATATATATCTGCCAGCGTTCGAGTCATGCATATCAACTGCGTGCTCAATCTGCTGACAGATAATTCGCGGTCATAGACAGACACTGCATAATACTCAACAAGGGAAGGGACACATATAAGCATGTCATCTAAAAGGACGCATCTCTCTGGTGCCCAAAAACGGAAAAAGAAAAGGACAGAAGATGAGAAAAAAGAGCGAGATAAAGGTATGATTGCATGATTATTTAAAATATGTTTTGAACTCATTTGAGGGAGGAGCAACTCAAGCTATCATAGGAGTTAGCTAGCTAGCTAGCGGGTTAATGTCATCTTATATTTGCCATCACATGAGCTATATTCATCAACAGTGTATGTATCTCATTAATATACATTTATCTAGGTGTATATCAGATGTCAACGATATTGGCAGTGTTTAGGATGTTCAATCAAACATGTCCTGTTAGCTCTTGCCAGGCTTAATCTAACGTTAGCTCGCTGACTGAGGTGGACATTAGCACTAGTAGCTAGCTACATGAAAACAGTAGTTTTATAAATGTGACATAGTGGTGAGTCTGACAGCGACTAAGTGCAGAGTCTTAGTCCATGAGATATCGGTTTATATTGGAGGAAACAGCCAAAGGTGAACTTAACCTTCTAGGTGTAAGGGATGCAAGCTAGCATTGCTGTGCCTGTGCACGTTAGTAAAAAGTGACATCTCAGGCCAAAGATGGAGCACAATGTGCGCTCTGCTCTAAGATCTTTGTTGAGAGATGGCCTATTGGTCTTTATGAGAAAACACCATGTTGAAGTGAGGAGACGTCTGTGATGAAAATATACTTATATTGTATTAATATTATATTTAGGATGTTAAGTGTTCACCACACTGCAATTAGGCTGTGCCTTATTTTGCCTCACTAGAATAGGAATGGTTAGGTGTGGAATTGTTTGTTGATGAGTGTAAGTAATGATGGCAAAATAAACTCATTTTTCATAAACTCACTATCAACTATGCACTTTTGCAATGTTATTTTTTCAGGAACACTGTTGAAGTATTTTGGAGCACAACCAACTGTACCTGCCCCCGATGTGTCATCAATTGATAATGTCAATTAATTCATTGTCAAATCATTGTAGTGTGACATTTTTGTCAATAATCGTCAAGCGCAAATGACTCGGCTAGGTGGGAGGGGGAGCCCCAATATCAAATTCTGCTTAGGGCCCCCGAAAGGCTTGGGCCGGCCCTGTTTAGGGACCAGTAGGAATTGTCCTACCATAAATACACAATATCTTTGGGGACTACAGCATGAGAGAGCCGCCGTTAGGGATTTGAAGGTGGCACTGTGGGTGTGTGCGGCCCTTGTGATGGAGAATCCACATGTTGTTACGTTTTTCTTTATGAAATTAGGTTTTGTTCACTATTCCTTCTGTGTTCTTGCCATCCTGCTCTCCTTCAGGGTCATCTAAAATGTAAATCTTTGTGTTTCGTGTCATGTAATCTGGTTTGGGCCTGTTTTCTTGACCCCCTGGGGAGCGTCGAGAAGCAACGGGTTCCATAAGCATGGCCTCAACCCCCCTTTTATTACATCCTGAGGAGCTTCAATCAATAGATTACCATCTGGTTAACAAAGGTTTTTGGTATATTTGGTATATTGAGGGGGCGGAAAGCCGACAGAAGTGTATAAGAACTCCTGACTTTAGCCACGCAGTGGCCTTCTCCTTGCAAACCTTTAGAGAGACGCAAGGCAAACTCCCGTCTGAGGCCTC
The DNA here is from genome assembly GCA_900291075.1 of Melanogrammus aeglefinus. Taxonomy (NCBI): domain Eukaryota; kingdom Metazoa; phylum Chordata; class Actinopteri; order Gadiformes; family Gadidae; genus Melanogrammus; species Melanogrammus aeglefinus. The sequence goes on from OLKM01001902.1 coordinate 77,029, forward strand.
GGATTGTTGTTCTGTATGCCTATTCTATTGTTTGTTGATGCATGTTGTGATGTATCGTTGCTTGTACTATTTTTACAAATATATGTGACCATAGTTGTCCACAAGTATTGTGTGCTTTTTGCATTTACATATCTCATCTGTCTTAAGACGCAATATCTGATAAAGGAATTGCCACGGCAATTTGGGGGCTCGTCCGGGATACCTAACCTGAAGATTCTACGAAATATTACTCCAAGACAGGTCCCAAGAGGATTGGGTCCCAGTGCTCTACCGCGCCACCAGGTGACCGCGACCAGCTACTTGGGTGAGAAAGGGGTGCCTGTGAGGAATAGACTAAAGGCTTTTCAGTACTGTATCCAGAGGGAAAAAGAATTTGAGCAGGTAGCTAGAGAAAAATCTGTTGAGGTAAGTATATACATGTTTTGGGAACGTATATCTGAACGATAGGCTACGTTCAATGAACTCTGTTATAGGAACGGTAAAGTAACTCCGTTCCGTCAATATATATAGGTTGTATATGTAACAGAATGGACAATTAGGGACAAAACAGTAAAGGGAAATCCTTTAAGCGCTGTTGTGGTCATATATACTGCGCGCGCACGCACGCACGCACGCACGCACACGCACACACGCACACGCACACGCACACACACACACACACACACATATATATTTGGTAACAAGGAGGTCACGGTAATATTAGATAAAAGTAAAATAATAACTAATGGTGTGTACGGATCAGAAAATGGGTAATAGATCGAGAAAAACAGATAACTGGGCCTGCAAAGGTAATGTTGGAGAAACATGGTGAAGCAGCTCTGAAGGGTTTAAAATATTGGTATGAATAGGGCTTTCCTAAAATGGGGAGTTTTAGCTTAACGGTTAAAGGAGAGGGATGGTAGTTGGCGTCAGAGAAGAAAAATAAAAGTTTTAAATTATGTTGGCGTGCATTTTCTTTGTGGGAAAGAGGGCCAGGATAGAAAAAGAAAATCAGCCAGGGAAAGAGCGTAGAGATAGTCGGGATTTTTAATCTCAATGTCACCCGAGACCCGGACCTGGACTGCACCAGCGGACCGCGTGCAAATCCCCTTTCACCTCCACCGTATGACAATGCCCAGGACGCCGCCCCATCAGACAATCTCTATCCTGACCTCAAAGCAGAGGAGTTAGTACCCGCAGGCAGCGCAACAGGAGTAACCACGCGTAGCCAGGCGCAAACTCAACTATCATTCCAGCAGGCGATGGCTACACCGACCAAGCGGGAACCCATCGCCAGCCGCTTAAAGAGCCAGAGAATGGCGTTCTCCCCAACTCCTCAAAACGGGGACAGGGGGATGGACAATTCCCTATGATCGAAGTACTGAACACCCAGGATGGCAGTCCTGCATACATTCTCCGTGCATGGAGACCCAGTGACATTAAGGACATAGCAGAATGGCTCCCAGACCCATCTGCAGTGGGAGGGGCTGCCTTCGCCACATCCCTTCTTGAGATGGCCCTTCAACACAAGACATCCATCGGCGAAGTGCACCAACTCTGCATGTACAGACTGAACACAGTGGGGTCGCTTTCAAGGCGACAATTCCGGGAGAGATGAAGCTGATGTAATGTTCAATTGGGACCAAGGATCCGTATACCGCCGGCTGGTGGAGGAAATCTGCGATCGGGCCAGGGGGGCGTTCCCCATGGTTAGGGAACGGACCGCTATTCGCCATGTCAAACAACAAGAAGGCGAGAAGGTGGCTGACCTGGTGGACCGCGTTGAAAAGGTGTTCAAGATCAATGGTGGAATGCCTGTACCAACCGACCGATTAGTTCAAACTCCGTACGAAGAAAACCTCACCTCCTTCCTGGATGTGTTGGCCGACGAAATATCGGAATTCATAGATACACTGCATTGGGTGGCGCACCAGACTTGCTTTGATTATAAGTCATGCCACCCACGCAGAAAACCTCTTCATGAAGAAAGAAGGCCGGACTGTTTTCATTGTGGCGCCACGGATCATTGGATCAAAGATTAAGATTGTCCCGTCAGAAAGGAGGAAAACGATGAAGCGGCCGGCTGGCAGTCCGCCCCTTCCCGTGAAGTGACTGTGAATCATCCAAGAGGCAGAGGTAGAAGGGGGCATTCATACTGACGGGACGCAGGAGCAGGCCAGGTCCGAGGAGGAGGTATGAGCACCATAACACAAACACCCGAAACGGTAGGCTCAGCGTCACAACGCACACAAGCACCACATCCAGATGATTGTTGTATGGTTCTCACCAGCCTTATACGACCTGATCAGCTCCCACAGACAAGCATAGTTGTAAATGGTAAAGACACAACATTCCTAGTTGATTCAGGGGCAATACACTCAGTGTTGTCCTCCAAGGAATGGGAATATGTAAGAAAACTGAGTGGTCGCATTGTACGATTGTTTGGGGCGTGCGGACAACCCTTTACAGAAAAATTCACGGTACCGCTCCCCGTACAGGACGGCAATAAACAACTCAGACCAATGTCCGACAAACCTGTTGAGAGATTTAATGTGTTGCCTGGGGGTGAGTGTCACCTGCACCGACAGAGGCCTCACGGTAACCTCCGATGCAAGCCCCATGATCCAAGCATACCTTTATTTATAGGACTTACTGCAAGAGGGACCGGGAGCAATAGCTGACAGACTGCAGGGCTCCAAACTGCGACCAAATGGTCGCATTTTGCAACCAGAATTTGTGAGTGTGCGACCGAATTTTCCATCTGGTCGCACATGTGTGTGACCAGTTTTGCCCTTTCTTGCCCCAATTTGCCCTTCTTTTTTTTTTTTTACACGTTGAACGTGGAAGGGGCGCGTCAATCAATCCGGAATCTTTAGCAGGCCAATGAGTGCAAGAAGGATAGGGAATGGCGCTAATGTGTTGAGGGGGAGGGTCCTAGAGATTATCGAGCGCGCATAAACGTCTGTGCGAAGAAGAAAGATTTCACACAACTTGCATTGTAAACGCTACGTGCTTTTACCATGAGCAAGCAAACTGTTGCCTCGTTTTTTTCGACCTTCGGCTAGTGCAAGTCATTCCTGCACGGGTCTTATTTTACCCGCCCCTACCCACAATACTTCAAACCGCATCCGACCCATGTTCCGACAGTAGCCTGACCAGACCCGCTATAAATTGATATCGACACTCGACCCGCACCCGATGGAAAATTAGAAGCATTAGACTATCTGGTGTTTGGCTTGGTGCTTTAGATTGTTGTGCAAAAAAAAACATCATCCACTGTTGACGGTTTTAGTTGACTCCTCCGCTCCTGATTAACATATCCAGCACCGGTGAAGTCTCACTCACACTCGCAAATCCCACGCCCGACCCGCACTGTTCCGGCGTCCAACCCGACTCGTTTCATCCAAATTGTGCGGGTCACCCGAACCCGTGCATTCTCAATGGAGAGGCGAGCGGGCAGAGAGGAGGCTCAGTGTCCTGTCAAGCAGCACGACAAGCGGGCGCACTCCCGTGAAACTGTCGCTTCCGTAGCCTACTTTTCGAACGCATGCATGCTCAAACCTGGAAACCGTTGGGATAGATGAGAATCACAATAAAATGTGACACCGAATTTGAAACAGCTCATTGTTATTTCTGCATCTATTATCAAAATAGTTATTAGTAATACTGTGAAAATTGGTAGAAATGTGAATATTTGGTTGGCATGTTGATTAACGTTGTGTGCACCTAAAATTTCTGGTTGCGCCTCTAAAATTTTCAGTTAGGGGCCACAGTGCTCCGAGTGAAGAAAATAAGTCTGGAGCCCTTTACTGATAACAAACGCACACCACTGCATACGAAACCAGACAGAAATACAATACATGGCCACAGATGATTTGCATTGTACTACCAGAATGTCTTATGATAGACAATTAGCAGAGGTCAAGGAACTGTGGTTCAAAGATGATTGTGATACAGCTATGATGATGGGACAATTGTTGCTCTGGAATGAGAAGTTTTGCATGTTAAACGTAGCTTCTGATGAAGAAGTGAAGGGATTCTACAGAATCCCAGGCTCAGCCCCACATGTGTTCCTTGCAAAAAAACCTGACATGATGACATTGGCTGAATTGGGCCCATAGGCTGTCAGGGGGGTCGAGTGTATGTGGCGCATTTGATTGGACAATATTTCTCACCCGCAACAGGTCTGAGACACCTGAGGTGGAGCTCTCGAAACCAGACACTCAAAATGCATGGTGCTACGGGGAGTTACCAGAGTTTTTACTCCCACAGACGACGGTGGATAACCCACGATTGGCTGAGGTCCCTTCCACCCTGTGGGCTAAAAACAAGTACAACGCGGGCCACATACAAAATGTGTCTACCAAATCAACATACAGGCCAAAACAACCCAAATACAGGCTGCGCCAAGAGGTGACCAACACCTGTTTTCGACTCATTGTTGGAAGCTGGTGTCATAATCCCCTGTCCGTATTCATCATGCTGTACCCCAATTTTCCCAATGAAGAAGGCACCTGTTGAAGGGCAACCTACCGCATGGCGGTTTGTGCAAGATTTAAAAAAGGTAAACGATGCAGTGCATCCTAGTACACCCATTGTTTCTGATCCTCACACACTATTAACACAGGTACCTGGGAATAGTAAAAGGTTTTCAGTGGTCGACTTCTTTAGCATACCGGTGGATCCAGTGAGCCAATTTTGGTTTGCTTTTCAGTTTAATGGTAAACCATATACATGGACTAGGATACAACAAGTGTATTGTGAATCACCGGCTGTTCAATGTAAAATTTGGCTCATTTAGCAGGGGGAAGTACCTTGATTCAATACGTAGACGACCTTCTGGTTTGTTCCCCTGACTCCGACGTGTGCGAACAGAACACTATTGTATTACTACAGTTCTTAACCAGTCAAGGCCACAAGGCCAGTGTAGCTAAACTACAGTTTGTTTTGCAAAAGGTAAAATTCCTGGGCCACATCATCACACCAAGGCAATCCAAAACTTGCCAAAACCCATCACAAAAAGACAAATGATGGGGGCTGCGGCCGTCTTACGTCCAGGCTTTCCTTCTCGAAGAAGCAGCCCACCACCAGGTCCTTGTGGCCGCCCAGTGAGTAGTAGATGAGGTTGGCCCAGCGCTCGGCTCCAAACACCCAGGTGGACATGTCCTTGCTGCCCACCGCAAAACACCTGCCGGGGACATACACGCCACATGGTTAACATATCCATCAAAACGGTGGGCAACAGCTAGAGATGTACGATGCGACACACCCGTCGGATCGCTTGTCGGAAGGATGACAAAAAGCACATTAATATCATACAACTCAAACTCAGCTTATAAAATTGTATGAGGGGCGGTTCGAGTTCCCCCCTGCCCCCTGCTGTGTTTTAGTGTAGTCAAAAAAGATGTAACCTCATTCAGTATCACTGTGCCGCAATGTGATTGTACGTCACCTAATTGTCTACATAGCCAGGAGTAGGGCTGCAACTAACGCTTATTTTAATAATAGATTAATCTGTTGATTATTTTTTAGATTAATCAGATAAAAAAAGAAACATAACTTCAAATTCAGAGTGTAGACTGAAGTGTAAAAACACCAGGTTATTGCTCCAACGTCCCAGAACTATTAAAAGTAAAAAAAACATATAATGTATGATTGAGAGAGATATACATTATATATACACATACATACATGCACACAAACACAGTTTATAAGGGATATATAAGGGTCTATGGTCAACCGATAAGATCTTTAACCGGTAAATACTAACGGTTAAAAAGAAATGTAATCATCTTAATTTCTCTTAGATGACAGGAGATCGTTAATTTTTATTGATATTGACACCATTTCCGAGACTCCTTAACGATCCAAGTCTTTCTTGATACCACTATTGATACTTTTCTATTATTTTGTTGAAATAGAACTTGTATTATTACTTTAATTGCTGATAAGATGATAATAGCTCAAGATAGGACGTTAAACAGGTCATAATTCCATCTTTACTATCTATTTTATATTGCTGGGAAAACACGTTTTCGTCCAAATCTTAAATTTCTGTTTTTTTGTGTTGCATTTGAACACATCAATCATATTACTGAGCCGACCTGAACACATCACATTTGACACTGCATGCTACTTTTTTTTTAAGCTAAATAGCTTTATATCCTGCCAATTTTAACATGGATTTAGAAACTGGATTACTATTTTTAACCGACGGGACTTTCTACACCGTCCGGTTGTGTGAATAGGGTTAGGAATTTTGGTTGGACTAGACGGATACTGACTTGAAGGAGTTTTTTTTAACCCAAAGACAGTGAAGGTACAACACTTTTATATAGGCCTACAGTCCAGTGTTAAGATATGACCAAAATACAAGCTGTGGACGCTCACACTAAAGCTCGCTGTGGGCGCGCATGAACCATCCTGTTGGCGGCTGGCTGTAAACAGTGCCGCGCATACGAGTGACGTATTAATCACGCGACTCAACGAATCGATGACCAAATCCGTTGCCAACGCTTTTAGTAATCGATTTTATTGATTCGTTGTTGCATTCTAGATCCTAGCTCTCGTCAAGATCCTAGAACCTAGCTCTAGTCAAGATTCTAAAACCTAGCTTGAGTCAAGATTCTAGGACCTAGCTCTCATCAAGATTCTAGAACCTAGCTCTCGTCAAGATTCTAGAACCTAGCTCTCGTCAAGATTCTAGAACCTAGCTCTCGTCAAGATTCTAAAACCTAGCTCTCGTCAAGATTCTAGAACCTAGCTCTCGTCAAGATTCTAGAACCTAGCTCTCGTCAAGATTCTAGAACCTAGCTCTCGTCAAGATTCTAGAACCTAGCTCTCGTCAAGATTCTAGAACCTAGCTCTCGTCAAGATTCTAGAAGGTATCTCTAGTCAAGAACGCTAGAAGGTATCTCTAGTCAAGACGCTAGAAGGTATGTCTAGTGGAGATTCTAGAACCTCTCTATCGACAATATAGATTGAATGTGATGTTAACAGTAAAAACATCATACCCTGCCTGTCGGACAGGGGAAAACATTACAAGAGGAATCAAACCGCGGTGTGAACCGGCATTTTTGGGGTCCACTCACTTGGAGTCGGTGGTCCAGTCGATGCAGGTGGTCTCGTCGTAGGGGCCATAGTATGTTTTGTCCAGCACCAGGGCGTTGTATTCCCGGTGCTTGCCGGGCGCGTGGTACAGCAAAGCAACATTCTCCTTGGTCACCACCAACTTCCTGTCAAAGGAGGAAGCCAACAGCCACATCTTAACGCTCTTATCAAGTCGCTCATCACTTGTCTGTCTCCCTTTGCTGGAGCGGATATTTCACTTCGTTTATCGAACTTTTTGTCCTGTTTTATTTGACAGATATGACGTCGATGCTAAGTCATACCATAATGGTATGGTGATAAGTAATGTTTACACCTAAAGTCTTAAAAAGAGTATTTGTAATAAAGTTGGATTTCGTGATGTGTTTATGAGCCAACTTCCATAATGGCCTGTACCCTGAGGCTGGTCAGGATGAGCCGAGAGCTGATTGGCTAGGAGGTGATCAGTTGTTAGGTAAGGATGCCCCTTTTCCACCGACAGTACCAGCTAATCTCGCCCAAAATTATTCGTCCAGTGGCGTCACTCTGGCCAACCATTGGCCAGCAGCCTGTTTAAGTCACACAAAAGTATCAGATCAGGTCTCTTGGAACCTTGACAGAGTTGAGTCTAAAAGTACCAGGTACCTCATTTTGGTGAACGAAACGCAAAAAAAGGCGGCCGAGTCAAAGCGAGTTGAGTTGGTACTATCGGTTGAAAAGGGGCATAAGTAATGCAATTATTGGCATTTTACCTGCCGTCGGGTGAGAAGTGAATGCTGCTGACAGGTTTGTGGAAGTGGAAATTATGGAGGACTGCTCTGGTGATGAGACTGATGAGCTGCGCTGCGCCATCTGCATACACAAACACACACACACACAGTCAGAGACATTCGCAGACCCATAAAGAGTCACAATTGTGCATATACGGATGTGCATAGACACACACATCCATTCACAAAACCAATGGACACACAGATATACATCAAAATACACACACAAGCATCACACATAGGGGAGACATTCACACAAGTAGCCATAGTAACACAGAAAGGTGTGAATGCGGTGAGCGTGCACACACACACACACAGACAGAATAACAACACAAATGTACAAAAAATAAAGCACACACACACACACAGACACGTCTACATGATTCTACTGATCAGATTCCACTACTCATTTCAAGTCCATTTATTAAAAGTGTATTGAACTTGAGGTTGTGGCGTGTGGTTTCTCACCTTCGTCCACCACGATGGCCAGGCCGCCGTTCGGGGAGAGACCCACACAGGTGATGTTCTTCGCAGTGGAGAATGGCAGGGTTTCAGATGAGTTACTAGAGAGGGAAGAGAAGAACACCCTTTATCAGCGCGTCTTTTTCATATGTGCACACATACATCTATGGGGGAGACATTCACAAAAGGACCCATAGTAATACACACAGGTGCGTATGCAGGTGAGCGCACACACACACACACACACACACACACACACACACACACACACACACACACACACACACACACACACACACACACGTACAGATTAACAAAAACACACGCAAGCAGCTGACACAAACATCAAAACAGATGCGGTGAAGTCCATGTTTGTTTGTATTGTTTATGATCAATACTTGGTTTACTTTATGGAAAATTAGAGCATATGAACAGGAAAGTGACCCAAACTTACTTTTTCAGATCGAAAACGGAGACGCGGTTTCCGATCGGGCTGATGACATTGTTCCCATCTTTGGAGAAACTCAAGTTGCCCTGGCGATAAACTGCTCCATAAAGATTGGAGAACTGCAATTGGGACACAGCTTGGTTTTATTCTCTTATTCTAGGTTCTGACTGAAAAATAGCAGACAGTCCACACTAAGGCTGGCTTGGAATCTGAATCAGAATCTGAATTACTTTTATTGCATCTAATTGTACTATTACTATTAGGCTTGGTTCCTCAACAGCCGCAACCATACAATATAAGGTAAATAAAGATGTGTAAAAATAAGTAGAAACATAGATCACAATAATAATGTAAAATAAAGTAGGTAATAATAAGTAGAAAAAACTAAGACAGTGGCAATAAGTAATAGCACTGGTGTATTACTTACCCTGTAAGCAAACTTCATTTTTATAAAGCAGTTCCTATACCTTTATACACGCATTTAGAATAAGCTGGCAATGTTTTCTAGTACAATTGAATGAAGAACATGGGAAGTATATTCTTTACTCTTCCATAAGCACATACGATGCAGCCCACTCCAGCCCCACACGTGTCCAGGTTGACAGTGTTGACTTCCGGAGCCAGAGATTCACACGACCGCCCTCTGGTGGCGCGGAGGGAGAGATCCACTGGACCGCCCTCTGTTAAGGGAGAGCACTTTTGAGCCCTTTCCAAATCTAGGGTCGCGACCAAAAATGGGTCCCGTTTGTATTAGGCCACAAATTGGCGACCAAATACAATTTGGATTAAAGAACATAACATAACAAAACACATTTTTCAACTTTTTTTACACAGCGCTAAATCAGAAACCAAAGATGAACCATGGAAGTTAGTGTGACTGTCAATATGCTCAATTGAGTAAAATTCCTGTTAAAGCCGTGGCGTGGTTTATTTACTTTTCGCTAAATTCAAATATATTAATACCGTGCCCTTTTTGAAAAATTAGCTGCACTTCATTCATGGAAGTAAGTGAGAGTTAACCTTTTCATAATAATTATTAATATATTGAGTAAAATCATGTTAAAGCCATGCTGTGGTTTATTTAGTGTCATCCGTAATCACAAATGTGATACTACAGCAACACAATTTAGCAAAACTGTCAGGATCTAGTGGCACTGTCCAAGGTGCAGAACTGGCCACCGGAGCAGAAAAGTATCTGTTCCCGGGGAATATCTAATAGGCTACTAAAACCTAGCCTGTATAAAAGCATGGATATTACTATTATAAGTCATGCAATCTTATGACCATAACTAATACCACAACCAACTGTGAAATGTTACTGTAATTCAATAGTGATCAACTTGTGAATTTTTTGCTTTTTAACCATGAATTATTATAAAAAATAGAAAATCTGAATAAATAGGTCCCCTATAGTTTGTTTATCCTATTGTGCATTTATCTCAAACCAAAGCCTTCATGCCTACACAAAGACCCATTCCACACAAAACCAGTTCACTTTGATTTAATGAGAAGATAAGCTTAGCTATATCGGGTTATGGGTAGTATTTAATGATAGTAACTTTTATTGTCTTGCCCAACTTTATGATACTAATCTGTTATTCCAGTCTATCAACAGGCACATCACCATTCAGGTGACGGGTGTCATCCCTTCCCTGCAGAAATGCACAGACTGCTGCAACAGGATCCATTGTCCATTCTGCAGTCCTAAGATTTTTCAGCCAGCTATGACGTCTAGGGTCCTGAAACATCTGGAGGCACACAAGAGAAAGGAAGTGTCAAGCTATCCTGTGAGAAGGAAGACTCCACAGATGTCAAGCCATCCTGTGAGAAGGAAGACTCCACAGATGTCAAGCCATCCTGTGAGAAGGAAGACTCCACAGATGTCAAGCCATCCTGTGAGAAGCAAGACTCCACAGATGTCAAAACGTCCTGTGTCAAGCAAACAAAGAATTCAGCCAAAGTGAGCAAGACCAAATTGTTATTACTTAATTGCCCCCATTGTGGATTATGAATCAACAAAATAAATTTGAAACGTCATATTCACAGGACACATTAATTACCAGTTGCCATTTATTCATAGCACTCTGTGCCTTTGTTGTAAATTCTTCGGAAAATATTGTTGCATGCATTGATTTTTCAATACATAGCAGTCACGTTCCCCTGATGAGCTTATGTTTAAGACATTTCAAAAGGCAATCACGTTCCCCTGACAAGCCTATGTTGAAGACATTTCTAAAGGCAGTCGCGTTCCCCTGACTTGTCAAAAATTGTAGTCAAGTAGTTATGCGCTCATCACATGTCATCAGATCTGAAATATATGGAAAGTGTTTTCGCCAGTGAATTGTGTTCAATCATGACATACAATGGCCACATCAATATTTTGCATGATGACATGTGACATGGCTATCACATAAAGCTAATCTCTTTGTATAGGCTGCAGTCATTTAATAGATACTTTTTAAACCGCTACATTGCAGCAATCTCGCAGAGCAGCTTATTTCAGGAACTTAGTTGGAGAAAACTGGATATGATATCGAGGTACATGCCTTTTTTTATCGCCTAACTTTTAAGGAATAAATCGTTTTTATATGTGTTTCTAATATTATATTTTACCTTCGTGGTTCAGGGACTTCCACCACAGGCATATGGTAACGACTGTGGGATCTCCATGATTATGGTATACTCAGTTGCAGACCTAAAATGTACTGAACAGATATAACATTAGCGTGTGAATGTTGTCACCCATTACATTTTTCTATCACAGTACGCTTGGAACCTTGCGATGAAGGCACCATTTAGATTGACTTCACTGTTGTAAGTAGGCATTCAATTAAATTAAAAAAGAGCTGACGATAGAAAAGATACCTTTAAAAAAATGATTGGATTTTTGACATATGAAAGGCTAACAATTCATGCTTGCATTTTATCATTGTCCATTCTTGGAATATCCCCTTACTTAAGAAAGACATGCCAGTACTCAGAAAATGGTGGTGGTGGTACTGCTTGAGAACTGATAGGTATCTTTTTTGTTTATTTCAAATATGATGAATATACACCTCAACCCCAATATTAACTAAATATGTATAATTCCTACAATCATTTCTCTTTATTTATACAGGCACAGCAGAAAGTTTGCACACTTCACGGAGGAGGCCAAACAAATGGCGGTTGGACTACCTCCCCCAGTCTATTCAGACTGAAGCGAAAAAGAGAAGTGAATGGACTCTTCCAGTGACACAGTACAAATAATATATTGTATAGGCTTAATATTGATTTGACTGTTTGATTCTTTTGACAGTGAATTAGAGCTGATGGCAGTCAGCATGAAGAAGCTATATCTTTATGCTTCTGTAGATTATTTGTTGAATAAATTGTGAGGAAAATTTGGTGTGGTTATTCTTCAATCTATATTTATATCAAATTACGATGATATCTTAATAAAAAATACATTTGGTTCTATTAGACATATTAAAACAATAACTTAATTCTAATGGTCAATTACTTAATGAGTAAAGTGTATAATACACTCAATTCCATTCAATAATTGTCTACACATTAAATTAGTTTATTTGTCTAAATAACGTTTAAAAAATTAAACTATAACAATGGTTACTAACATGTCATAATATTGTTTTATTATGTAAATGTTTTGGTCTAATAAGTTTTATAACGCAAAAAGAAATCCTGAGGTATTTGTCTGAATAACGTTAAAAAACACTTTTGAAGCTATAAAAATCGTTACTAACGAGTCAAAATATTTTCTATTTATTTGTTATGTTAATTCAAGCGATAAATAAGTTTATTTATCTATAAAAAAATAATCAGAGGTAACTTTCGTCCAGCCATAGTACTTCCGTCCCGCCTGGGTGTTCTGTCGCGCCGGGGCGTTGTTCTCCGGGGCTGCAGCTGGATACTATTGGCTAGAAGGCCTGAGGACTACAAACCACTGGTTCCGCAAATTTGTGAGCCCACCAATAAGGAATAAGGGGAGGGCGGGAGCTCGCGTATGAGATGTAAACACAATGTCCGCCATGTTTCTTCACCGCTTAGCTAGAGAACAAATTTGCAATGAGAAACAGCTAAAGTGGTTTTGAAAATCTATTGTTGGATTCTGACATTCAGGGTTATTAGTACAAACCAGAATAGAGCCAGGAAGAATTGATACAAATAGAGGAAGAGGCTGCTGCGGCTGCAGCTGAACAAGCCTTGCCTGTTGCCGAGGAAGAGGAGCTGGAGTGCTCCGGAGTGAACTGGTGGTGTACCTGTTTGCTCTGTTTGCCTATGGACACGTACCGCACCTATGGGTGCGGTACGGTTCTGTTCGCAAAAGTGCAGTAATGCCGCGTTTCCACTGCATGGTGCGGTACGGTTTGGTTCGCAAAGGTGCGGTATGGATTGAGTTTCCACCGCCAAAAACGGGCGTGACCCGGACTGAGCCGTACTCGTTTTGCCCTCGTCTTCAGTACTCCTCCGTTGGGGTACTGAGACGCCAGAAAGGGTGCCGGAAAATACGAGCTACACACCCCCTCCGTTGATTGGTCGACAGAATCGTCACTTCCGGGCGACGTGGGGATAAAAACGAACAAACAGTAGCCTCGAGATATTATTCTTTACGATGAACATGTCGCGTAAAACGCTTGCTTGGGCGACCAAGGAGGTGGAGACGTTCCTCTGCATTCTTGGGGAGGAAGATGTGCAGATGGAGCTTGATGGAGCAGTAAGAGACGAGGCGTTCAACTTTTCTATTGTTTTTATTGAGCAGGCTACACTGTGTCGCGCTCCTATGATGTCACAATGTTTACGTAGCTGCCGCGGCGATTGACATCCGGCCCACCATAAAGGGTACTGTCGGCGGTGGAAAGGCGACCTTGGAACTGAGCTGGGCTATATCGCCCCCTACCTACCGGACTGAGGCGAACCGAACCGTACCGCACCCTGCAGTGGAAACGCGGCATAAGGCTTTGCGTTTCCACTGCCAAAAGTGGGCGTGACCCGGACTGAGACGTACTCGTTTTGCCCTCGTCTTCAGTACTCCTCCGTTGGGGTACTGAGACGCCTGAAAGGGTGCCGGAAAATTCGAGCTACACACCCCCTCCGTTGATTGGTCGACAGAATCGTCACTTCCGGGTGACGTGGGGCTAAAACAAACAACCAGTAGCCTGCGTTCACACCAAACGCGACATTTGTCGCCCATTCGCGTTGTCGCCGAAGTTTTGTCGCGCCACAAATCATAATCTGTCGCTGTGCAAGTGTTGTCGAATTTGTCGCGCAACAACATGATAACCACCATTGACATGTCTTTACCTTTTGTGGAAGAGGGAGAGACGTCGGAGGACGCGACACAGTATATTCATAATATTGTAATGACCACGGAAGAGGCAGTGAATGAAGTATTGATTAGACACGAGATTTATTAGGGGCCTACCTAATAAACTGTTGGAACACACAAGACCGGAAACCATAGCAATGCCGGTAAACAAACCCCGAGAAGCCACCTATGAGAGCTCCCCACCCTACGGCCAGCCGGAGGGGCACAGAGCTTTTGGCCGTGATATTATATATACAATTATATTATATACTATTGTATATAGAGCTCCGGGAATCGCAAACGGCAATGTTTTTATTCTGTACAGTAATATACAAATGATGCGTTTGAAAAAACGAGGGCAGAAGTCTAAACTAGTCAACGTATCACGGGGATATGTTTGTTTACTTTATTTACACAAAGTTCGCTCGGGCGGAGACTCGCGCTAGGACCATGGGTCCTTCCCCCTCCAAACGGAAACAGGCGGGCGGTGCAGCAAGCGCAATGCACTGTGGTAGTTGGAGGATTTCTTACTTATGAGCCTTTTTTCAGGCCAGGATGAACCGATTTTTTTTGCACATTTATAATACATAGAATGATTTGCTTCATATAACCTTCATATCTCCACCGGTGAATTATCCCTTTCATGTGATTTAATTTTCCAGATTAAAAGTTTTACTTTTTCAGATCAACCCAGATGCAGTCAGTGGAGCAGTAGGCCTACCCCCTTTCAAAATAAATTGCAAAGAAATGCAGCATAATGTATAGCGCTGTGCTGCTATACATCTCACTTTCAGTTTTGATGTTAGGATCTTCATGGCTGGCCATCATTATTGCAAAAATTATAGTGATAAGGCATTTGATTTGATACCATTTTAAACTGGTATGTTGATGCAATATATCGCACCTTTTAGCATGTGCAAGCAATTCAATTACTGCTGTGATTTCACTTCTGTCTTTCTGTGTTCTTGAGCCCCAGCCCAGCTGACATAATGGATGTGTTGTCTTATGGTGCAAATGGCGCAGTGATTATTCTTCAAAACGAGAGCTGGTAAATCGTGAAAAATGAATTAAACTGTAATCAGACAACGTGGTTATATACTATAGACCCTAGTAGGCCTATGTCAACTTTATGTCGAAAGTATGGGCCGTCGCGATTCCCATTGAAACAATGGCGTGGTGATTTTTGTTTTATTTTTCTTACGGTTTCGTTTACTGATTTTTCCTAAGCGGTTATGATTTACTAACTGGTTACACGTGTACCCATGCACACCCCTAGTACAAATGTCGGGATATGTTGTCACACATACGGCCAATCAGGAGAATATCAGGACTTACACGTGTGTCTGAAAGCAGCTAGTGTGTGAACATTTGATTACATCATAAAATTAGTCAATTAATGGGGTAATTGTTCAATGGAAAGTGTAGTATACTATGCATGCAAATCAGTTATTAAATAGCTTTCACTGTTATTCAGGGCTGAATAGTGCATTGACATTTTAAAATGCAAGGCAACTACTATTGGTTAGTTCAAAATAATGATCATCATTGAGTGTAGAGGGATAAGTAGAGTTCATGATGAGAAATACAGTTCATATGATTAAAATGTGTTAAGAAGATGCATAATTCAATAATATGTAGGGTATACAGGATTTAATGATTAATAATTTCATTTATAAGTTTATATAGTGGTTAAAAATGTTAAAAGTATATTAGTATTCGTGTTTTTTATGTGATTCGGTATATGTTGGTAAAGGGTATACTTCCCCTTTAAGAACGCATAGGTGTGGGGTTTTTTCCTATTGATCTGAGAGCAGGCAGTCAGAGCTTGATTGCTGGAGAAGCAAACGGTTTTCTTACCTGCTTTTTAGTAATTAGTTTCTACAAGTGTGTTAGCCAGCCCCTTTGTTTTGTAATCCTGTGGAATAAACCTGGAGATTTTTTATATTTTTTCTTAACAACAAAAACGTTTCCAGAGTGGATTTTGTTGACCTGCACAGCTGGGCTAGCTACAGACACTGCCTGTGGAAAGCAACTTCTTGCTATCAATAGACTGTTTAGTAAGCCACTGCAAGATCTCAAGCTAACATTATTTAAACCTCTACATTTGTAAGAAAACCTGCTTGACATTGGACAAGAAGCCTTTGGAGAGGTTTGTGGATTGATTGATTCAAGATTCAACGAGGGACCTGAAAGAATATTCCCCAATCATTCCTACCGAGGCTGCAAGTGTGACTGTGGGTAGTTAGCTAATGTGCTAGCTAGCAAATGGATCTCAATGAGCTTCGTCTTTGCTTTTTTGTGACTGTTGGTTAGCAAATGGAACCTGTATAATTACTGGAAGTACCAACTGCAAAACAATCATGGCGGGGACAGGAACAGAAGAGACGGTAGGACTAACTGAGGAAAAAGAAAAGAGAGTTGTTAAACCAACGCTTAAAGGATTGGAACATAATCTACAAATGAAAATATCCTTAAGAAGAGGCATACTGGGCCAACTTAATGATAAAAAGAACGAACTGTTTGTTTTAATGGATGATGATTGTGAAATGCGGAAAACATTGGAAAAGAACCGTTGGCCAAATATGTAGAACTGATAAAGGAATTTAGTGAAATAAATGAGCAGGTTAAAGACCTATTTTGCCAGACAGGATATAAAGAGAATATGAACACAGATCAAAGGGATTGGTTCGAGCCAAGAAATAGTGAGCACACAGACTTTGCACGAGAAGTGAATTTATGGACACGGGCGGCTAAGATACGCCAAGAAGAAGCTAAAAAGTGTAGTGATGAGGTAAAACCAGAAGATAGCGTGTCAGTCACATCCAAGAATCTAAAAAATCCAAGTCTGTCAGTGCTTGTGTCAGCAACACTCGTCAGCTCGTTCTGAACGCTTAAAGGTGGAGTTAGGAAAAGCCGCTCTGTTAGCCAAGTCAGCTACATTGAAGAAGAGACAGGCTTTAGAAAAACACGAACTACAGCTCAAGGCTGAAAAAGAAGAGTTAGAGCTACAAGCCGGGCTCGCTGCAGCTGATGCTCAACTGGCAGTGTTGAAAAAATATGAAGGCTCAGAAGTGTCTGGCAGATCTGGCAAAGGAAGTAGGATAGATGTTCTAACGTCTACTCCAGTGAAGTACGATGTCAACTACAGTAAAAGTGGTAACAGTGGTGGTCAGCATAGCCACACAACAAGAAGAGATGCAGGCGACCATGTCATACAAGCTCCTGTATACTCAGTGGACAATTCTGTGAATACAGATAATCTGGTTATTGTCATGCAACGCCAAAACGACATCACCGAAAACCTAAGACAACAGAAGCTCTCTACATTGCCACCACAGAACATCCCTGTTTTCAAAGGAGATCCAATAGAATATCGTCTCTTCATGAGAGCGTTTGAACATTGCGTAGAGAGTAAGACTGAAAATAGCAAAGATCGTCTTTACTATTTAGAACAACACACTATTGGACCCCCTAATGACTTAGGGCACAGTTGCTTTCATATGGACTCAGAACAGGGCTATCCTGAAGCCAAGAGACTTCTGAAAGAACAATTTGGGGATATAATACAAGAGAATATCCATGGGCCTAATCTGGGACACGGCTTTTAAACTGGCCTATTCATAAAAACAGAAGACAAGCAGGGCACTCGAATCATTACTCTCTCTTTCTCACAAGCTGCCAGTAATGCAATGGCAGACCTTGAGGTACTTAGATGAGATGGAAAATGCTGCTAATTATGTGCACACGATCATTTGCTAAGGTCCTACAGACTGAGAGAGAGAATTCAGGAAGTTGTCGCCATAGACATTCAGAAAAGGTAAGATCGACGGAAAAAGTTTTAAAAATGTAGTAACGTTCATCACCATGCAATTAGAAATGGCATCACACCCTGTGTTTGGCGAAATCCCAGGACAAACAAGACGCCAGACAGACAGTAAGACTGAAAAGACAGGTGGAAAGAAAAAAATCACCACACTGGCCACTGAAGTAAAAGCACAGAAAGCCGAGAAAGGTGTTTGGGACGGAAACAAGAAAACTCAGGAGAAAGGAACAAATGTGGATAAGGCCTTTAATAAACCGTGTATCTTTTGTCAGGGAGACCATACCATGGAACAATGCAGAAAACTTCAAAAAATGTTGCACAAGTAAAAGTTGGAGTTCCTCAAGGGCAAAGGACTTTGCTTCAGTTGTCTTATGGCAGGACACATGAGTAAGGCCTGTGAAGAAAAGAAGAGCTGTCAGATATGTTCAGCAACACACCCTACACTCTTACACATAAAACAGAAATCCAAAGACTCACCAAAGGAAGAGGCTTCGAAGGAGGAGCCTAAGGACGAGTCTACGAGGGTGGTCCAGTGGATTTGTGGATGCAGGGGACACAAAGCTCCCAGACTGGGCCGGGGTACTGATTGCATCCTCGCCATCGTTTCCTGTGAGAGTAAAGAGGCAAAGAGGGGAAACAAGGTGCTGACTTGTTATGCATTCCTGGATCCAGGAAGTAACGCTTCCTTCTGCACTAACAAGCTGGAAAATGACCTTCACCTGCAAGGAAAAAAAATGGTGACATCCTACTCACCACAATGGGAGAACAAAAGGCAGTCTCCTGCAAAGCTGTACCAGATCTAGAAGTGAGCAGCCTAGAAGGCAATGACTTCATTGGGCTCACAGAAGTTTTTTCACAAAAGGTTATCCCCGTGAGTAAAGAGAACATTCCTACAACGCAGATGTCGGTCTTCTGATTGGAACTGATGTGGCGAAAGCCCT
Source organism: Melanogrammus aeglefinus (assembly GCA_900291075.1). NCBI lineage: Eukaryota > Metazoa > Chordata > Actinopteri > Gadiformes > Gadidae > Melanogrammus > Melanogrammus aeglefinus. Next base: position 95,846 of record OLKM01001902.1, read on the forward strand.
TGAACCAGAGGCAGTAATCCGCAGCATCAAAGATGGGCCGTATGCAGTACGTACAGCCTTGGGATGGACCGTAAACGGACCGCTGCGTGAGAACATTGGAAGTCGGACAAAACATGGATGCCCACAGATTAAGATAAATCTTATCTCAGTGGCTCGACTGGAAGAATTATGGGCTCAGCAATTCAAGTGATTTTCCAGAGAACGCTCAATCAGAGCATTTGGAAATGTCTAAGGAAGACCAGCTTTTCATGGATCGAGTCTCGGAATCAGCCAAGCTGGTCAACGGCCACTGCTCAATTGGTTTGCCGTTGAAGAACAAAGATGTGAAAATGCCCAATAATAGAGCAGTGGCAGAGCAATGAGCGGTCAACATGAAGAAGAAGCTTCAGAGAAACCAGACATTCCAAAGAGGACTACGTCAGCTTCATGAAAGAGGTGATTCAACAAGGCTACGCTGTAAAAGTACAAATTGAAGACTTAAAACCGGAGCGAATGGAAAGGTGTGGTTTATCCCGCATCACGGTGTTTACCACTGCCTAAAAACCGAATCGGTGGTAATCGATGTGAGTCTTACCAGACTCCACTCAACGAAACTACTGCGTGACATGACAAGCAGTCTCATCGGCGTCTTAACAAGGTCCGTCAAGAGCAGGTTGCAATAATGGCGGATGTGGAATCAATGTTCCATCAAGTTAAAGTACCACCAGAACATGCTGACCTTCTCAGGTTTCCTGGTGGTGGCCGAACGGCGACGTCTCACAAAGAGCTGCAAGAATACAGGATGGAAGTTTCACTTGTTTGGCCCACCTCCTCACCCAAGCTGCGCGAGTTACACTTTGAGAAGGTGTGCTGAAGATAACAAGAGCAGTTTTGATGCGGCAGTAGTGGATTCAGTTTTATGTAACTTCTATGTCGATGACTGTTTGAGATCAGTTGCATCCGAACAAGAAGCAGTCAAGCTATACCAAGACCTGAAGGCATCTGTCTAACAGGAGGATTCAGACTAACGAAATGGATGACCAACAACCGGGATGTGTTGTCAAGTATTCCACAAGAGGACCGGGCAACAGAAGTCAAAAACCTCGACTTTGACAAGGAATCACTCGCCATCGAGAGAGCTTTAGGGGTCCAGTGGTGTATCCGGTCGGATCAGTTTAAGTTCCACGTGAACATCCAGCAGGGGCTCTCACCCGACGGGGAATCTTGTCAATGATGAGTTCAGTCTACGACCCACTGGGGATGTTGTCTCCCGTCATACTGCCTGCCAAAAACATCCTGCAGGAACTGTGCAGCCTGAGAACAGGATAGACAATGCTGTGCCAGACCGTCTTGCACAACAATGGTCAAGGTGGCTGGAAGAGCTTCAGCAGCTCACCAACGTTGGAGTGGACCGGTGCTTCAAGCCACCTGAGTTTGGAGAAACAGTGGAGGCTCGACTACATCACTTTAGTGACGCGAGCGAAACAGGCTACGGTACTGTGACTTACCTGGTTCAGAAGAACAGCAGCAACAAGATACACTGGTCATTTGTCATGGGAAAGGCAAGAGTTACCCCTCTTAAACCCATGACTATTCCTCGGCTGGAGCTGACGGCGGCTACCTTAGCTGTGAAGGTGGACATCACGCTAAAGAAAGAACTGCAGCTTCC